>QFEA01000330.1:0-11059 GCA_003315975.1 Lactifluus echinatus | reverse complement strand
CTTTTCGATTTCTTGGATTCGCTGTCACACGTGTCACTATCAGATCACATGCACGTGCGAATAATAGTTGATCGTTGATCACCTTGATTCTGCCAAGTCAACAGATGACTTTCTCTTTTTCCCTTTCATCTTAGCTTTTGCAGCATCGACAGCCGCCCGTGTCTCCCCTTTACCAGGCTTCTTCTTCCTCTGTAAATCTCTGTCAAGCATTGAATGATAATCTCAGGAAATGAACTCACCACGACTTTCACTGGAGGCGCTCGAGTTTCAGCCACCTCTTCGCTGCTAGAGACATCAACTACATTAGAATCGTTGCCCTCAATCTCAGTGTCTTCACTATCGTCACTGTCGTCACTAGAGTCTTCCACCTTCTCAAGACTCTCGATATCTGCAAGTGTCTTAATCATATGTCGTTCCTCTTCCTCGTCATTGATCTGTTGTTGAACCTCCATCTCAGCCAGGATCTCTACCTTCCTCTTTGCGATTTCTTCCAAGGACCGTTTCAACTCCTCTCGCCGCTTTTTGTCTGCCGCCACCTGAGCTGATGTACGCCTTGTCGGTTTCTTTGCGATAATGCCAGGATGTGGGTCGCGTTTCTGCTCAGGTAGGGTTCGAAGTGTCGGTTTCGGCTCACCCTTCCCCAATGGTGGCGGCGCTGGCAAAGGTGATGTGTTAACATTGGTATCGTTATCCTTGGACTTTACTGGGGGTTGGTAGCCTGCGTTAGCCTCTACAGCTTGATTACTACTGGGAGAACGTCCACGCTTTGCTGATGTGGCACCAGCTGCAGCCGATTTGGGTGGCTGTCCATGCTTTTTTGGTGGTGGAAGAGCTTCTTCATTGGGCTGAAGAACCCCTTCATTGGTGGTTGGTGCCGACTTCGGTGGTCGGCCACGCTTTTTCAGTGTAGCAGGGATATTTTTGTTGGGGGTCGGAACTGAACTTGAGGGATCTACAGTGGCATAGGTACGGCCCGTACGGGTGAGGCAGCGACTAGCTGAGCTCATTGCGATGCTGATAACACGTGTATGCTTCAGACGTGCAATGCCTTTTGTGACAATGGAGAATGAGATAAAGGAGTGCAAATTAAAAGAAGGATAGAGTCAATGAGCTGTGAAGAATGAGTGCTAGTTTTTGTAGAGAAAGTATTTTTCAGAATTGTTAGATGTGCGGACTTTGGATTTGAAGGGTGCGTAATTATTTGTTCCTGTTACTATGGTTTAGAAAACTTACAAGTCCATCTCTCCAGTTGCTAGTGTGTTGTACTTCCACTCTGTGTTTAGATATGGAAAATCCACTTGGTTCTCAAACTCGTGCATGCTATATCTGTCCCATCTGTCACCGCACTTGTAAATCTCTAGGTGGGCTGACACATCACCAGCAGACTGTCCACCGTGAATTCACACCTATGTCTGAAGACGATGGAGGGGACTCTACATTTACCTCTCTCTTCCATCCACAGCTGAACAGTAACGCTTTTATCATTAGTGTTAGATATATTGAGCTCATTCTTATTTCTGCAGCAGTCCCGTGTGATGCAAATGGTAACTATCTACCTCCCGGCACTCCACCTCCACCATTCAATGATAATTCTGGACGGGCTCCAACTTCCTGGGAACCATTTAACTCTAGGGTTGAATGTGAATTTGCCAACTATCATTTCATGGAAATGTAGAGTTCGGCGGCTAACATTGATAAGGCTCTCGATCTTTGGGCGGCAAGTGTGATGGAATTCGGAGGAGATATACCTTGGGCCAATTCAGCAGATCTTTACAATACGATCGACGCAATCCAAAAAGGAGATGCTCCATGGAAAACTTATCAGATTCGGTATCAGGGACCTCTTCCACCTGGTATGCCTCCTAAGTGGATGACGGAGACATACCAACTTTGTACTCGAGATTCACGCCAAGTTCTACATAATCAACTAGCGACACCAGACTTCCGTGACAAGATCAACTATGTTCCGTACTGCCAGTTCAACGGTTCTGGTGAACGTGTATGGTCCAATCTGATGTTAGCTGATTGGTCATGGTCACAGGCGGTAAGGGAGCATCAAATAATTTTTGCATCTGGCTGATTTTTTTTCATATCTAGGACAAGATTGTTGAAGACGCTACCAATGAAGGTGCTATGTTTGTGCCTGTTGTTGCTGGGAGCGACAAAACGACTGTCTCTGTGGCGACAGGTCACCAGAAGTATCATCCTGTGTACATGTCACCCGGGAACCTCACAAATACGGCCCGGCGCGCCCATGAAAATAGTGTCCTGCCCGTGACATTCCTTCCGATCCCCAAAAGTATGGCATCTTTTTGTGATTCCATGGTTTTGCTTACCTCTGTATTTTAGCATCCAAGAAACACAGGAGGAAGGCGAAGTTCTAGACCTTCTGTCGGCAAATGTATCATGCTTGCTTGGCACACGTTTTCGCTCCCTTGAAAGATAGGATGACGACACCAGAGGTGGTTAAATGTCCTGACAGCCACTTCTGTCGTGCAGTGTATGGGCTTGGGCCGTACATTGCCGACTACCCTGAGCAAGTTTGGTTAGCTGCAATTGTTCAAGGGTGGTGTCTGAAGTGGGTTTGCTATCATGATAAAAGTACCATTCACTAATGTTTGTCAAAATGTAGATGTGATGCACATCCTGATAATTTAGATGCACCTGGTGCCTGACGCCAAACTCATGAAATCACGGATTTTCTTATTAGCACATGGGACCCTAGTATTCTTTGGACCGATTTTGGTGTCCGGGCAGATATTGTAGTAAGTGTGTTCCAACATCGCCTCTCCTGTTCTAATTCAACGTACAGCCGTTTACACATGGATTTCCACACGCCGACATCCATGAGCTGCTGACTCCCGATCTATTACACCAAGTTATCAAGGGCACGTTTAAGGATCATCTAGTTATGTGGGTCAATGAGTATCTATACGAAGTTCATGGGGAAGCTCGGGCCAATGACATTATTGAAGATATAGATCGTTGGTTTGTTCTTTTTCGTATGTCACGTGTATTTATTCTAATTTGCAATTCAAATTTTTTTCAGAATTTCGGCCGTCCCTCTATTCCCAGGATTACGGTGATTTCCAGATGGACGTGATTTTGCACAGTGGACAGGCAATGACTCCAAGGCTCTTATGAAGGTACCCATCTTCTCTCCATTGTATCTGCCTCTTTCCTGATTCATTGTTTGACGATTCAGGTCTACCTTTCCGCTGTCGCTGGTCATATACCATCTGAGATGGTCAAGTGCATCTCAGCGTTCCTCAATTTCTGCTACATTGCTTGGCGTAATGCACTTACCAAAATAGACCTCGAAGAGCTTCAAGATGCTCTCATCTCTTTCCACTATCATCGGGAGATCTTTGTTGGCACTGCAGGTGTCAACAGTGATCGGATTTCTTTGCCAAGACAGCACTCACTGTTATGGTTTCGCTACTTTGTTTCTGTGGACTGACTCAAGCGTTCTCTAAGACGCTTTACTTACTGGTTCGCTGGATCGGTTCGTTTCTTGACTGGTTGGTTAGCTTGATACTTCTCGGATCTTTAGTCTCTGATTCGGATGCGAAAATGGCCGTTTTATTTTCTTGGAAATTTCTACTGAAATTTCCCTTTTACTTTTTCATACTATACTGCCTTGAGACTGGGAAATAGTGTCTTTAGTACTCCCTAAAGGGACGACTCATGTATATAAAAGAAGCCCACTGTGGACCCTAAGTCCCTAGCTTCGGCTTAAGCTTCATTGAATCTCAAACCGCTTTCGCTCTCCTGCCATTTCTAATAAGGAAGTCTTCCTTCCTTATTAGGTGTTCGATCTCATCTCCCTCAAATCGAACTTGAACTTGACTTAGTAATAAAGTCTTTGACTTTATCTTGACTAAGTCTTGCGTCACTCCTCTAGAGAGCTCTCTAGAACCCGAACCCAGTCTACTTGCTTAGGGCAAGTCAACTTTGGACTTGTGTAGCAAGTCAGCCAAGTTACCGATCCTCAAAGTCGCACTTCGCGCAACGGTCCTTGAGAACCGTAACACTCACTCATGCTGTCACGGGCGCATACGGTGCCACTGATGGCATGGCATCAGTGATGGACACAGCCCTGGTATGATATGTTTCAATAGTGTTTCATGTGCGTTTCATAGTCATCAGTGATTGCGTTTCATAAGTAGCCATTAGGGAAGGCTACATAGTATCTCCTTATAACCCTAGGACACTGCCCTTAGCCAGTAGTATATATAGAAATACCTACTGGCTGTATTATCCTTAAGCTGAGTCTCCTCTAGAGACTTAGTGAATACACATCTGGTTCGCCCTCATCTTGTGTGCAAGATCTATTCCTTCCAAGTGGGACTTGGAAGCGTTCTATCTATCTATCTTAGGGAGCACTCAGCTCACGCTCTCACCCTAAACGGAGGGTTGGAGAGGTACTGTTCAGACAAGTCAAGGCGACTCTGGGACGAGTAACGCCTTTCCCTTTTATTACACAGACTTTGGGGAAGTCCTGTAACATCAGACTCAGCTTAGTTTCCTCTATGTCAGGGAACTAAGAGCAACAAAAGACACCACGGCTCCACGGGAGTACATCAAGGAAAGCCCAAAGGAAGGGGCCCCCATCAACACAGTCGCATTCTACATCAATAAGGAGGACGTACACCTCCCATTCTCTTGCTGGGCATTTCACGACAGTCATACCATTGCGCTAGAACCATCGCACGCCGTACATCTACTAGTATTCAAAGGACAAAAGTGGTACCAGGTCCTCATTGACGACAAAAACCACAAGTGCTTCATAGGTAAAGCATACCCCGAGCTCGAGGAATATAACCAAGAAGGGATATACAAGGCAGACGACACCTACAGGGACTTCATTCC
The DNA here is from genome assembly GCA_003315975.1 of Lactifluus echinatus. NCBI lineage: Eukaryota > Fungi > Basidiomycota > Agaricomycetes > Russulales > Russulaceae > Lactifluus > Lactifluus echinatus. Next base: position 6,187 of record QFEA01000330.1, on the reverse strand, counting down.
AGTATCTAGACTCATCACACCACCTCCTAAGGAAGACACTCCACCACCAGACGCAACATCAGACGCAGAATCATCAGAAGCCATCGATGACACGTCCACACGACCTACCGCCAACATTCCAGAAGAACTGAAGAGAATGTCGTCCACAACCACCGTACCAACCCAAGTCATGACCGCCCTGACCAGACCACCCTCACCTGTCCCAGAGAGGCTCTCCTCTGCCCCGCAACGCACATCCACTTTCACCAGTGGATACTTCAACACACCAGCTGAAAACCTCAAAAAAGTCTTTGGAAGAAAAGACCCCGAACCAGACAGCAACAAACCACAACGCCCCCACTTCCCCCCACCTCGAGGAGGAGGAGGAGGAGGCGGAGGAGGCGACAACGGAGGAAACGGCGGAGAAGGAGGACCTCCAAACAACCCAAACCCACAAAATCCAGCACCGAACGTTGTCATTGCAGGAGACGCAAAAATCATGGAAGCACTCCCAGCTATCTTCGACGGAGACAGAGGACAAGCCGACGCATTTCTAGATGCACTCAAAGCCTACTTCCGAGTAAACATGGATGTAGGAGCACTACGCTCCTACATCAAACGCATTGCCATTGCACTCACGCTTATCCAAGGACCCAAAGTAGAGAATTGGGTCAGAACCATGGGAGAGTGGGTCGACCTTCTCCACCCAGACATCGACGATGACGAGGACACCTGGAACCAATTCATAGACGAGTTCCAACAACAATTCATGGATACACAGAAAATCCCACGTGCCCGAATGCACTTGCAGGAGATGCGAGTGAAATGGCCCCTCATCGATGAATTCATCTAAGAATTCGAACAAAATGTACACATCGCAAAATATGAAGCAGGAGACCATGCAGTCACCCAACTATTCCTCAACGCACTCCCCAAGTCCATGTTAGAGGACGTCCTGAAGCCACCCATGGTATATACCTACGAAGATATCAAGAACAGAGCTATCGAAAGTGTTCGCTCGCGTCAAATGATAGATGCAATCTTCCGCAAAAGAGGACCCACCCAAACCTCACAAACTACAGGACCACGCCCCAACTCTTGGAACAACTGGCAAAGCCATCCCCAGAACTGGTCTATGCAAAGGAACCCCAATCCACCACGATTCCCTCGCCCTAACACATTCCAACAACCCTTCGGAGGTCAAAGGCAATATAACTCAAGCAACGTGCCATCAAACATGAGGAACACCCCAGTCCCTATGGACGTAGATCGTGCACGAGCACCCAACAATTACAGGGGACAAAACAACTACCAAGGACGAGTTGTTCAAACATCCAGCGATCAGAACAAGAGGCGCACTCAAGGAGCTTGCTACAACTGTGGCAAAACCGGACACTTCGCACGCGACTGCCGTGCACCCAAACAACAACACAACCGCGTTACCAGCCTAATAGACTGGCAAGAAGGAGACCCAAGTGAAGGGCAATATCAAGAACCAGAAGAACGTGTTGATACACTCTTCCAACAAATGAACGCACTCTCCACTCAGGACAAAGAGCTGTTCATGCAGAGATATGGAGCCGAAGAAAACAACGGTGCAAATTTTCCCTCTGCCTAATCCGTTCAGCCTGGATTAGGAACCAATTACCAGATCGTGTGTATTTATCGAATCAAAAATCCATGACTATGAGAATGTTTTTCCACACACGATCTCAGAGGGCTGAAAGTACAGTGCTATTAGACTGTGGCACGACCAAAAATTTCCTCGACCTAAATTACGCTCAAAAACTACAACTCGACATCAAGAAGTTGAGAACTCCCCGACCAGTCTACAATGTCGACGGAACACTGAACAAAGCAGGAAACATCACACAATACATGGACCTACAAATCCAGACGGGGCTCAAACGCACTAACATGCGATTCTTCCTCACATACTTAGGGGAGCAAAAGACCATCCTAGGATATCCCTGGTTCACCGCAATGCAACCTCGTATTGATTGGGCCAGAGGTTGGTTAGATACGGAACAACTCCCCCTCATCACACGATCACTAGACTTCATCGCCGGCACTCCCCAACCAGCTCGATGAGTGGCCAACATCAGACAAACAAACTACCGAGAAAGACCCAACGATGCTATGGACCACTCCCCCGAAGAGAACTCTATCCCCCCGGCATATCGAAAATTCGCCAAAGTTTTTAGTGATGCAGAAGCCCAAAGATTCCCAGACAGCCGAAAATGGGACCATGCGATAGACCTGAAACCAGGAGCACCCAGTGACCTGAAAGGGAGCCCTTACGCACTCACACAACCAGAACAACAAGCACTTGAAGAATTTCTCAAAGAACAACAGGCAAAAGGATACATTCGACCGTCAAAGAGCCCATATGCGGCACCCTTCTTTTTCATCAAGAAGAAAAGTGGTGCGCTTAGACCAGTACAAGACTACCGACGACTCAACGAATGGACGATCAAAAACAAATATCCACTCCCACTCATACCTGAACTTATTGCTAAAGTCCGAGGCGCATCCCTCTTTACCAAATTTGATGTCCGATGGGGATACAACAACATTCGCATCAAGAAAGGAGATGAATGGAAAGCCGCATTTACCACCAACCAAGGACTTTTTGAACCCACAGTAATGTTCTTTGGAATGACTAACTCGCCTGCCACCTTTCAGACCATGATGAACGCCATATTCGAAGAAGAAATCCGTGAAGGATGGCTCGTGATCTACATGGACGACCTCCTGATCGCGACAAAAGACGATCCCACCTTTCACCAACAATGTGTCGAACGCGTACTACAGAAACTACAAGACCATGACCTCTTCCTTAGACCCGAAAAATGCGCATTTTCACAAAAGCGCATTGAATTCCTAGGCATTGTCCTAGAAGGGGGACAAATCCACATGGACCCATCCAAAGTCTCAGTAGTGAAAACATGGCCCACACCACTCACAGTCAAGGATATACGTGCCTTCCTCGGCTTCACAGGCTACTATCGATATTTCATCTCCCATTACTCCACCACCGCCCGACCCCTCATTGACCTCACATGCAAAGACATCCCATTCCAATGGACAACAAGACAACAGCAAGCCTTCGACAAACTCAAGTCACTCATGTGCGCTTCGCCAATTCTACGCCAACCAGACTACACCCGCCCCTTCTTCTTAGCCACCGACGCATCCGCATACGGCGTGGGAGCCATACTCTCGCAGGAGGGAGAACCACACCCCTCAAAACACACCCCAGTACAACACCCCATCGCATTCTATTCTGCTACATTCACACCGACAGAACGAAACTATGACATCTACGAATGAGAACTCCTCACAATCATCAAAGCACTACACCACTGGAGACCACATCTTGCAGGAATGGAAACCCCAGTCACCATCCTCACCGACCATGCCAACCTCTTATACTGGAAAACGCCATGAAAAGTCAATCGCCGACTTGCAAGATGGTTTAGTGAACTCCAAGAATACAATCTCCAGCTCAAACACGTCCCAGGAAAGATCCACGCAGCCCCAGATATGCTATCACGACCACCGCAAACAGATCAAGGGAAACAGGATAACGAAGACATTACGCTCCTCTCTCCCTCGATGTTCATCAACCGACTCACGGAACCACTGTCAAAAAACCCCCTAACCAACATCGTCTTCCTTCAACAACTGCCCCACCACCACGAACTACTACGACGATGGGCATGACCATACCGACTCGTCTTACAGAAAGGAATTTGGGCCACACGACAAAATCAGATAGTAGTACCCCCCAATCAAGAAGTCCGACAAATGCTACTACGCCGCTACCACGACTCTCCACTCGCTGGCCATCTTGGTAGAGACAACACCACCCACAAAGTCACGTACCAATATTGGTGGCCAGGAATCAACACCTGGATCAACCAGTACGTGAAGGGATGTGCGATCTGCCAACAAAACAAAAACATTACACATAAGAGAAGAGTACCCCTATACAAAATCCCCGTCACAGATGACCCGCTCCCTTTTTCCACAGTAGCCATGGATCTCATCACCGCCCTGCCACCCAGTAAAGGATTTGACGCAATACTCACCATCGTAGATCATGGATGCTCCCGCGCGGCCCTCTTTCTCCCCTGCCACACCCAAATCACTGGAGAAAGAGTCGCCCAATTATACCTCGAACACGTATTCAAATGGTTCGGGACACCCAAGAAACTGATTACCGATCGAGATCCCCGTTTCACCTCACATTTCACTCGCGCCTTGTGTCAGAAACTAAAAAATACAGCAGAACATCAGCACCGCATACCACCCACAAACTGATGGCCTATCCGAACGGAACAATCAATGGGTGGAACAGTACTTACGCCTCTTTGGAAACCTCCAACAAGATGATTGGGCCGATTGGCTCCCACTTGCAACATTCGTGCATAACACCACCCCAAATAACACCACGAAAACACCCCCATCAGAAGTACTAATAGGGTACACGCCACAAGCAACCTTTGATTCGGAACACACCTCAAACAATCACTCTATAGAAGAGCGCCATCAGAAACTGATAGAATGCAGACGCCACATCCAACAAGCCCTAAACAATGCCACTAACACACCTCCACCCCAGTTTCACGTTGGAAACGAAGTGTGGCTTGATGCACACAACCTGAAACTCCCATATGCCACCCCCAAACTTGCACCAAGATGCTTAGGACCCTTCCCCATCACCGAGCAAATATCCCCAGTGGCCTACCACCTCCGATTACCACCGACCTGGACCATCCATGATGTGTTCCACGCATTGCTCCTTACTCCATATGTGGAGACCGAAGAACATGGAGCGAACTACACACGACCGCCCCCTGAAGTGATTGAGGGAGAACAGGAATACGAAGTAGAACGTATCGCCGGACATCACCATCACGGAAAAAGGAAGACCCTGCAATACCTGATCAAATGGAAAGGTTACCCTGTGAGCGATAACACCTGGGAACCCGCTAGTCAAGTCTTCGCCCCTGACCTGATCGCATCATATCATCAAGAGCACCCGCTAACAGATAAAAGGACCACTAGAATTCGTCAAACTAATGCCCCATCTCCCTCCCTCAGACATTGCACTCCTCACAATATTCCTTTCACTTCAGACCACCTTCTACTTCCTTATCGTCGTCAAATATGGCCTCCAACACTTCAGGCACCAACACCCCCCTCGAAACAATCAACTATAATGCCATCGCCAAACCTATCTCCACCAAGTCCACCACTACGGACGACGACGTCAACATGGAAATACGACACCAACCCATCCCGAATGAACTCCGCCACACTTTACGAGTGGTCAATGAAGACATCAATCGCACCACACTACCCCTCTCGCCCAACGTTGTTGGCCACACCATAGCCGATATTATCCAAGCCACCGACCGCCCCGGTGTCCCAATCTCCCCTCGCTCCACCTGCAACATCCTATTGGCCCACGACAACGGATCAGCACTCACCACGGACCAGCTCATTGACGTGGTGCATGGACTCCTATGCACCATCGAAACCAGACAACACGACGACGACGACACTGAAAGCACCACCGCAGATGACGAAGAGGTATCCTTCAGAGGATACATGCGTAACACGCTGAGCAGATGCCCAGACTTTTACATCCCCATGCCTGACGGATCCTACCGAATGGCCAAGTGGGTCAAAATTTCGCCAACGCCATACGAAGCCTTGGGGACAATGGGGAGGAACGAGCCCGAATATCGTCACCTCTTACGAGCACTCCCGCGCCTTCGCCCCGATGAACCTTGCGACCCAGTCCCCAACTGGGCAATCAACCTCATTCGTGCCAACTCGGCACAATACAAGACTGTGGCGCAATACTTCCTGGACAATGGGAACTGGGGACTCATGGGCGAGATCTCTCGCTTCAATGCCATCGATGAACAAATATTGTACATCACGCGAAGGCTCCAGGAGTACGAACAACAAGTGGATAACCTCAGAGAAGAGCAACGTATCTGTCGTCACTGACTCGCCATGTCGGTATTCCACGAGAACGTTGCGTGTCTGGAGGGGTCGGCATCGGAAGGAAGAGCCTTGAAATCACTTCGGAATCAAGTCGGGCGCCACCGTCCCGTTCGCTTTGCGCCCTCTGCCTAAACGGAGGGTGATGTCACGGGCGCATACGGTGCCACTGATGGCATGGCATCAG
>QFEA01000328.1:23365-40498 GCA_003315975.1 Lactifluus echinatus | reverse complement strand
GCATCTGCAATGCAATGCCACGACATGCGCTGACTTCTGGATCCATGGAGCGTTGATAATGGTGACTGAGGTTGGCAAGGCCCGAGGCCTAGGGGTTTATAACTGGAGATACGAGAGGTTAAACCGGAATAGTCGACGACCGAGTGCAGACCATACCGAAGAGTTGATGAAAGAAGGTGCGGTTTGTTCGGATTCGAATGGATGAAGATAGCTCGTTCAGATGGCGACGTGCCATTGGAACATCCGTAGCACATCCCGGTCCACGTGGGAGTTAAAGTAGGTTATTTAGATTTAGCATTAGCATTCGGTCAAGCATCGGTTTTGTCCGATGAAACAACGACCGTGATGTTACCTTGTCTCGCACCGCTGGTTGTACATTCACCGCTCTCGAATGGTTTCATGCATCGACGTCTCCATCTATGGCCATTTCTACATCGTATTTCGAGTGTGAACTCGGCTCCACAACTGTTGATTCGTTCAATCCTTCAGTATCAGTCATTGTGTCTTAGATCGATGCACATTCATTCATGCTATCAGAACACGGCCAAAAGATGAAGCCTGGTGACTTGCCGCAGTTCAACTGCAGTTCTTTTTCACAAATGGGCGGTTCAGTTCTCAAGATCCCAACTTTCTCAACCTTGACTCAAACCGACAGTCGGCTGGGTCATCCCATGATCAACAAACCGATTGGACCTCTGACGTATCACAACGGCCCACGTTCGCAATCTCTCTTGTAGTGGCACGGTGTATTCTGTAGCTTATAAATAAAAGCTAATGTTGAGAGAAGCATTGCATTCGCCCTCTTCGTTTGCCCCCCCCCTAGCTCGGCTTTCTTCTCCCTCAGGTCATTACTCCCGTCTTGTCAGACATGACTGCAATATCCAAACATATTGGAGGCCCAGACTGTCTCCATAGCCCCAGCACGGACCTAGGAAGATTTGGAGGCACCTTCTCCGCTGAAACTGTCGGTCCAAACGATGACTACTACGTCCGCTACCCAACCAATTTGGCAAGATTTCGGTACACCGCTGCATTTAAATTACTAGAGTCCCTCAAGCTGATGCACCTTTCAGTGAACTGATACGCGAGCCTGCCGCCGAGATGCTTGGGACTATGATGCTGACCCTCGTTGGCACTGCGGGCAATTGTCAGGTCGTTCTCAGCACGAACAGTGGTGTTGCTTCATCCCAGAAGGGAGATTATCTTTCCCTAAGCATTGGATGGGCTTGCAGTTCGTAAACTATCTAATGTGTCATTGTCTCTATTCAGTAACGTCAACCATCCAGGCGTTTCCATGGGTGCCTGGATCGCTGGCGGTGTCTCTGGAGGCCATATCAATCCCGTAGTATGGCTCTTCCTCGCATTTTGCATCCTCCGCCTGAAACAGCGCCACATAGGTGACTTTATGCATGGCGATCTTTAGGGGTTTCCCATGGCGCAAGGTTCCCGGATATGTGCTTGGACAACTCGTTGGCGCTTGGCTTGGGGCGATCTTTGTATATCAAAACTACGCCCATGCCATCAGCATCGTTGAGGGCGGGAAGGATGCACGTACTCTCAAGACCGGTTCACTCTTTGGAACTTATGCGGTTCGTTCGCGTAATCGTGGTGTGATCAATCTCACCCGTTCAGCAGCTTGATTACATGCCTTCAGCAAACTGCTTCCTCGATGAGGTGAGTGTCCAGTCAGAGTGTAACGGTTTAGTCTGACTAACGGAATCAAGTACCTCGGGTCCTTTGTCCTTTTGTTGATGGTGTTCGCAATCACCGATAAAAGAAATGCCCCACCGCCCGGCCTCGTTCCACTGGTCGTGTTTATCACCATCCTTGGGATCGGCGTGGCATTCGGGATGCAGACAGGCATGTCTTCGTTAAGTTTTACCCATTTCTCTTTGGTAAATATCCTGTGTAGGTTTTGCCATTAATCCTGCGCGTGATTTGGGACCCCGTATTATGACCGCAGTGGTTGGCTACGGCTGGCAAGGTAATGCTGTTCTAAGCCTAGTTTCCGCCTCTGATTTATTTATCTCCATTGTAGTGTTCACTTATCGCAATCAATATTGGTTCTGGTCTCCTCTTCTGGGTTCTATCTGCGGCGGGTTGTCTGCCGCTTTTATCTACGATGCCCTCCTCTATCTTGGGCCAGAGAGCTTTTTCAATGCGCCGTGGGCAACTACGTTTCTATAACATATCTCGTGGATGTTAACATGGTTCACCCAGGAACGGACCCGCCCGTCGCCACATCGGGAGAAATAAGGATTCGGTGGGCCATTCGCATAAGGATTCTGTGGGCCCTTCCCTTTCCAACATAGAGCTTGGAGGGAACCTTCGCGGCCGGGAAATCTGAGAATATCTTGCCCCCCCTTTTTTCCTTATTCTTTTATCTTCTCAGCGGAAAGATGCGCACTGGCACGTATCTCATGTTCTGGGAATTCCACGTTTACGACATCATTGTTGTGAGTTTGAATACTGGTGTGGGAAAACGCAAATATTAGAGTCAAAAGTATTGTGCGCTGTTTCCCCTCAGCACCAGAAAATATAGTCCGGTTCCGAAGTTGTTACTCCCGCATAGCATTCGGCCGGAGTTCGCAATGCTTCTTCAAGGGCGTTTCTCGACTACCTCAGTAACAGGAACGACCTCATTCCATGCTCACTTCCTGTCGGTCCTTGTCAATGTATTTCGTCCTTAATCGGCGCAGGGCGCACACGGCATCGGTCGCGCCTGACCGTTGTAGCCTACTGTACTTTCAGTACATTGAGAATCCCCTCTGACTACCCCAATTCAATCAGTGTCTTCCTCCCGACATATGCATGTCCCCTCTCTTAGCGACAGCATGTTTGCACGACCTGCGACCCCCGAGCGCCCCCTTACTTGCCCACTAATCGCTTGTATCCTTACCAGGACCTTCGCCACTAGCTCCAGCCCTAGCATATCCAGGAGATTCTGACTCGGTTCCCACTCTGTGACATGCGACATGAATCTATTTGTGATCAGGTGATAGCTCTGTTCGAACCTCTGTGCTCGAACCTGTGATACGACAGCCTTCTTTGGCCCCGCTGCACAGCGTGTACTGATTTCCATTCGAGGAAGACAAAGAGGCTGTGGTACTTCACAACGATGCTTCCCGACCTGTGGTCTAAGATATCTGCCAGCGGCACTGAGATTATGGCACTGGCGCCGCCATTACCCACACCCTAAACTAGTTCTTAGCAAAATGCGAAGGCATAATTTACATTGGAGAGCCGAATCCGCTCATCCTTCGGCGCGGACTTGCAGCAAAGGAAGCAGCCCCAGTGTGCCCCTCAGAATGGCAAACAGTCGGTCCTCAAGTTTCCGGCCGTGGGCCAACTTTCAGAATCACGCGCGGAAGTTTCTTTGTGGAGGCAGGAGGCGAGGTTTCGGGGGTCGACCCGGGTGACGACAATGCGACAGCACCTTCCGGACGATGCTGATTCGTCTTCGTTCGGTCCGGCGACATAGTAGGACTAATTGACGATGACGCTCCTTGGATTACCGGTTTGCGCGCTCGCAGCGTCATAGAGCTAGGCGGGACGAATGCATTGCGGCTCGATGACGGCTCAGCGGCGTTGCGAGGATCGAGCACGGCTAGCAAAGCCGCAGTGCGATCGAACCATGGCGGGGGTTTCGCATCCGTGGTACCGAGCAAGGATGTTGGACCACGGCGTTTTTTGGCCAGTTTCTCTAACTGACCATTTGCCATTGTATCAGTCTCCTTTTAGAAATTATTCCAACATGCCGAATTTCTCACCATCTGAACGTTCTCTGAGGACCACCAAGTATCCCTCGAACTATCGTTCGTGATATAACTCCCTCCATCCACCAGACCGGTGAGGTGAGCCATGGCTCCACTGAGCAGCGCTTTATCACTGTAACCACCCTCGAGCACGCTCACTATCCGACCATTTGCCCACTTATTAGCAAATGCACGGACATCCTGAGTAAAACGATAGAAGAAAGAGGTTGGAACCTTCCGATTGTGGCGGGACATCGACGGCGTTTCATGTTCGGAGGCGTCGAATCCGGCGCTGAGCCGTTTCAGTGTCAGCGTCTATACATGGGAAAGAACCACAACGGTCTTGCCTGATGAACACAAATGTATCATCCGCCGCACCACCTGTGCTCTTAACAAAATCTTCTGCCTTGGTCAGAAGCTTGCTATAAGACCCACGATAATGCATATTCCAGAACTGCTCTTCAGACTCGAACGGCGCAAGATGGACGTTCTCTATGTACTGGCCGTGAGGACCATGGATTGAAATAGACGCCGCTTGGACCATATCCAGTTTGCCATCCTATGTAGCTATCAGCCACCACTATTTAGCTTCCTGGTCAATGCTATTACCTCGCACGGGAACGAAAGGATGTCGTGCACAGAGCCATAGTAGACCCGAAGGCCGGGATCGGACAAGGGGCCTACTTCGGCCTCCAATCTAAGTCGATACGCTTCCTCATTGATCTGCCAGACGATAGACTGCGTTCCATTGCCTTTTGGACGTGTCCATTAACATGGATAAAGACATGCTGATGATGGGAACACTTGCCATGATGAAGATCCATGTCAAGAATTATAACTCGCTTGATCCCATGCTTTAAATGGGCTGTGAAGGGGTTATCTTCAGGCTATGACCCTTCACCAGATTCCCTCCTGCTTACCGTGTGCAGCCCCAACGGCAACATTGTTGACGAAACAAAAGCCACAGGGGGTATCTTCCCCACAGTGATGGCCAGGAGGCCGAATAGCGACAAAGGCGGCTCGCAGGGGATCAGGCCCAGGGCCAGAAGAAGCCATGATGGCATCAACCGCCTCGCACACAGCGCCTAGAGCCCCTTGAATCGCATCTAACGATGTTGGACACACTGTCGATCGGGTAAGCCGTGTCATACTGAACAAGACAAGGATTATGATTACTGTACAAATCGCCCTGCGGAAATCCACTTGGAATTTCAGACTGACCATTTGAGATCTTTTCCACGCTATGGCGTGCCCATTCAACGAGTTTTCTCAGATAGACATCTCCATCAACGTCAATATCGCCATGGATGAACTTCACGGCAGGATGATTGAGAATGTCAACCTTGGCGGAACTCTGTACTACCTGGACAGGATGTCCTTTGGACGGCGAAAGCTCCACTGGGTTTTGTTCAAGCCTCAGATTTTCAATAGCCGCGATAAGCGAGTCAGCGTCCGAGCCGCCTGAACCTGCGGTAACATTGGTAGTAACAGCAAAGTCCTCATCGAGACGGGATATAGCAGCGCAGAGTCCAATCTTCACGGCTCGCAATCTCTCTGGGCGTTCGAATACGTGGGACGAATCTCTAGTCCTGATATATTTATGCTGAAGACAAGCATCTTGGAGGAAAACGGCGGTAGCATAGCCGGATGGCGTGGTTACAGATGTGGATGCAGCATCTGCAGTGTCGAGAGTATCCATAAAATGCTTGATTGGCCCTGGAGCCCTGGAGCCTGGAGAGTATCTTGTATCGAATTCAACAAGAACACAACACGCGTGCAAGGGCGTCACGTGAAAATGTGGAGTTGACCGTGGGAGCTGCTTGCCATTCTTGATGATCTTATCTTATCTTATCTGGCCATGTCCTTTGTGATTGTGATTCATGAACCTCAGTTTTCAACCATGGCGATGGACACGTTCTATCGAGACCCTGGACCCGCCAGTCAACCATCAACATACACCCAGTATCACCGCCCATATTTCACGCCGTATGATGTCGTAAGGCTGTCAGAGAAGCAGCGCGGAAAGCTGTCCACGTCTCAAGAGGAGAAAGCCAGACAACAAGCTTGTGGCTTCGCTGCGTCTGTTGGCGCCAGAATCGGGTTGTGAGTTTAGCTATTCTCTCGCGCTATCCCTGTGGCGGCAGATAGATCATGGTACCCCTCAGCCCTCGCAAAACAATCGCCACGGCGCAAAACTTGTACCACAGGTTCCATCTCTTCTTCCCCAGGAAGGATTTTGGTTATCAAGTAATGGCTTTTTTCGTATGTCCGAACTATGCTTACTTGTTGCGTTATGTGCAGGATGTGGCGCTCGCCGCTCTCTACGTGTCCTCGAAGATGCACGATACCTTGAAGAAACCCCGGGAAATTCTTATGGCCTCTTACGCTGTCCGTTTTCCAGAACAAGCAGCAAAGTCCAAGTCGATTGTTGGGGAAATTGACATGGATCCAGCGGTGCGTCATGGCACAGCTCCGAGCACGATTCGCTAAGGATTGTCGAGGCAGGTCCTTGAACAAGACAGGCAGAGGCTTCTTGCTGTTGAACGTTTGATCGTCGAACTTATTTGTTTCAACTTTACTTCCCGCATGCCGTTCCCATACGTGATTAAGGTTGGCAGGGAGCTCAAAGGTCTGTCGTTTTCTTTTTCTTAAATGTGAATCCTGTTTGATCCATCACAGCATCGAAAAAGGTGACAAAGCTCGCGTGGCGTCTAACTATCGACAGGTAGACCTGTTCTTCCTCCATTGATAATCCTCATTGAATGCTCGTCCAGCCAGAGAACGTTGGTAGCGCTGCAATATCCGCCGCATGTAGTTGCGATAGCCTGCCTCTATCTCGCAGCACTCTTGTCCACGTTCGAGCAGAGCGAGACGCAGTCTCCCCCCGGATGTCTCAGCAACTACGAGATAGTGGTTACCTTGGGGGGCCATGGGGATTGGGAAAAGAAATTCCAAGCGCAAGTTGATGATCTTGAAGGTGAGACTCATTTTATTGCCTTGGTTTGCTCAACCTCGTCCTTTCATCTACTGACGGACCTTTTGGATCACCAATGGTAGCCATCTCCCATGCACTCCTCGATCTGCTGATATCACAAACACAAAACCCATCTGCCAATACAACTCCAAACACACCCTCATCCCCGTCGCCCCACGTTTCACGAGCCGTACTGCATGTCATTGCACCGGCCACGTATACCTCGGACCAGCTCATGCGGCTTAAAATCGCAATGCGCGAGAATGAACATCCACCCCGAAGCCGAACGCCCATATTAGGTGATGGGTACCACGACTCTCCAGATGGCGCAGATGCTATTGGAAGGAATGAGGGTACAGTTAGGTTTTTATTCGGGCCTCACGGTGGGGCCTAAGATATTAGTACAAGGTATGCAAATAGATATGCAGGAGTTGTGTTATCGTTGTAAAAATGACTGAAAGCCAGGATAGCGAAGTCTACCAAACCAATGGGGATACAAATGCTGAAACATCTAAGTTTACGGTATCTTCTGAACGGCAAAGCCAATTATGTGTTGTGGCTGCTATGCCATGAGTTTCCGTAGAGCAGGAATAAGGACAAGACGAGCCGGGCTTAGCTCGGGGGGAATGACCATCCCTCCACCAAGGCCTCTCCGGTGCCAAGCGTCAACTGTCAGGGAACACGGACTTTCAGTTCCGCCGGTCATACGATAGGACATGGAACACGCACCAAGAGGCTGGCCAAGTACCATGATGTCAAAGTACACCCACAACCGACCGAGAGGGCCGTCCACTCGCCGACCGGTTACCCTCTTCCAGACGCGCTCGCCAATGACCGAACCACCTTGCAAGAGGAAGAAGAGGGGCACGCGCGAGTCCCACTCGCACCCCATGGCAAGGATGGTGCATTCGTGGAAGAGGCCAGACGCCAGGAACGTGCCGAGCACGAGGCCGACATCGCCTCCAATCTTGCGCCCTGGGATGCCTCCAAATACAAGGAATGTCTGGCGAAGGAGCTGGTGCCAACGCTTGGCCCAAAACTCGTGCAGCGATTGCGCAGCCCAAGGGTTGTCCATGACCGGGGGCCAGGAACTGGGTGAGTGACCAAGGGCGCCGACGGAGAGGAGGGTGATCAGATCGTAAACCATGTGGAATCCGGAAAGGAGGGCAATACCCGTGAGGACGTGGATCGTGGTCGAGACGAGGTAGCGGATGGGAAGAGGGAGGTTGGGAAAGAAGATGCTTCCGCCGGAGGGGTCGCCCACTCCGGGGACGAGCTTTATGGCCGCCTCGACGATGTCCAGGATGAGGAAGTTGACGAGGAAAGAGTTGAGAGTCGCGCGTAGGAACGCCTTGCGCTCTTGCGGACGCGTGGGCAGCGGGGTGTAGACGCCCTCACCAAAGTCCCACCCGAGGCCGCGCATGGAGAACATAAGCTCGACTGCGTCCTGGAGCCACAGCGGAAGAAGAGTGGCGCATTGGCGCACTCTTGCTGACGCATTCCCCGGAGCATCTGACTTGTCTTGGGTCACGATGGCGGGCGTCGACACGATGCCTGGGACGTCTTCGCCTTGCTTGCAGCGGCCGGTTCTGGCCAGTGCCAGATCGATTCCCTTTCCGATGAGAACGACGGAGAATAGCGCTGCGCCCCAGTTGTATACGTTGTGCCTTGGGTCGAGCCAAACGTAGCCATATGAGGAATGAAGGGCCGCGGTGATGAGCGTGGGGAGCAACAGTAGACGGATGAGGTGGGTGTCCGGTCTCCGGACGAGATAAGACATGAATGAGTACGGGATGAACTGGACGAGAGTGTATGGGGCTGTGTGCCATGTTATTGGGATGCGCTCCTGATGGGTTGGTACAAACGCCCGAAATGCTCTGGCCGAGCTCCAGGCCAATCTGCCCAAGGACAGGTGTCAATTGTTAACTGTGCCACATGCGGGTGAGAGAGAAATGAGACAGACTACCCACTCTTGGTACAGGGCGACGGTCGCGTTGCTATGTTGCATAAATTCTATCGATGGGCAAGGCAAGGCAGATGGATGCGAGAGGGACTGACTATAAAGGACGCGATGCTGTGCAGTCGTGCAGTCACCGCTGAGCGCTGAGCCTGGACAAAGTAATCGGGGCTGAAGCGCCCATCTCGCCTCTCGTCATCAGAGTTACGTATTTCTTTCATCACGAGTCACTCTACTGCTTGTACTACAGACTACAGTAGGGTCTACTACAGTAGGGTCATCGCCCTTTTTTTCCACTTTGCAAAAGCCCACCGGCCTCCGTACCATCCGCCAACTACGACCACGAATGATCCGACGATGCCAGCTCCGATGTAGCCTGAGTTGTCATTTGCCTATCAGTGGGTGGGCTTGGTCAGCATACGTATAAGTATAAGTAAGCACACCGGTATGTAGGGTGGGGCCACCCAACACGACACAGAGACCGGTGTATGTGGTTTCCCTTACCTCGGCCCAGAATCGCCACCATTTGCCTGTCAAACCTTTGTCGTTTTCCGCGGCCGCCTGCCATTCGGCGCACCTATCTCCGATCACGCCCATAATAGTGATCAATGATATGCTGTAGAAGAAAGGCAGATCCGGGTTTGCGTCAAATGCCTTCGTTTTCACTGCCATACGAAGACCGAGTCGCACCTGAACGCAACAATGATGCTCATGAGGGTGAGCACGATGCTCAGCCCGGACATCATGTTCCGCTTCACAATCAGCTCTCTCTGCCGCCGTTTTCGGTGCTCTCTCATCCTCGCTTCTATGTCTTCCACCACAGCCTCGCCTTGGGCGTTCTTGTTTCGCTCCGGAGTCCCGCTCCGCTGGGCATGCTGGCTCGAGCCTAGGACCGCACCTTCGAGATCACACCGTTGGTTTGGGTCACCGGGGGGTGATTGGAACACCTGGGTGGAAGCGATATTCGCCGTTGCTGCTCGTCGTTCTGGTGCCTCGTTTTCCTCTGCGGGTTCTGCGGGTTCGAAAAGGCGAAAGCGGTGTTCGGGAAAGCCGGCATAAGAATAAAGCATGAGGATCGAGTCGACCGAGTCGAGTAGCGTCATCCCTGCTGTGAATAGCATCTAGGTACGGGAGGTGTATTCAGTCTTATCGAGCCCTTCTCCGGGACTCACGTGGCGACAAGATGAAAGCATAAAACGACACACAGGCAAGATGATGACATCTGCTGGAGGAATGCCTTTTGCATCTACTCCCTTCTTTGCAATGGCCGATGCCGCGAGAAGCGCGATTGATGATGCAGTGTCAAACCCTTCCAACAAAGTCAGTCGTCGCTCGATCCTCAAACAGTCGTTCCCTCTACCGAATCCGAACAACACTCCAACCGGGTACATCTGAGTGGATTTCAGGTTGAGATATACGAGGGAAGTACATGCTTCAGAGTACCTTCCAAGGACGGTCGACGAAACGAACGACGGGGCCGAGAATCCTCATCATTATTGTGTTGTTATACTGACCGTCATCCTCGAGCACGTCTTCGACTTGATCTGGCTGTTCACCTCGAGCTCTGCGTTGTTCTTCACGCCTCTTGTTCTATATAGATTCAGATCCACAAGTTTGAGCCAGATGTCTTGTCTTGGCCGATCTTTTTCTCACCTGGCGGCGCTTCCGAAGGACCCTGTGAAGGATAATGGAATTCGCGAGCCCCACGATAAACAGGAAGAATGCGCTGACGGAGGACCCTTAGTTCCACGTTTTCTATTAGTCCCTTTCCGCTGAGTTCCTGTGATAAAATCGCACCCACGATTCCACCAACTTCTCCGACGCCACCGATCTTATCGGTTACATCGGTGCTGATAGCGATCGCGACATTCTATGTATGTGTGAGTGTTCAGAGTTCAGAGATGAGCTGAGTGAACGTGGGAGACACAAAAGTGGCAATCTCACTACGGCGATTACAATCGTGCTATGTCCGAGCGAGAAAAACAAGCCACAGGTGACTGGTAGTTGTCCGAGACTGATGAGCGCTCGGGTTGCGTTGTCGATAGCACTGTCTAGAATTTAACATCCCAGGGAACAAAAAGAGAAATATGCAGGCACTTCCGTCGATAAGTATCAGACAAAGGTGAGCAACAAGGTAACATCAAACATACTAAGCGGATACCGCGTGCACGCTTTACCTGATGTGATCAGCATCAAGCGCTATACGATAAACGCCCTGGTGTAAGATCTCGTCCACACGGCTATATAATTTTCGCTCACCATGCCTCAGACCGATCGTCTTGGAAGGAAATATACATATATTCATGGCGTGCTGACAAAAAAGGGGGGGAGCGGGTACCCACCCACGCGAGCAGTGACAAACTCAGGATCGACTGCGTCTCGTTACGACCGCCAAACAAAATGCCTGCGATGATCCAGCAGATCGCGTTAGCGAGGAGCTCGCACCCGAGTAGGACGATCGAACGTCCAAACAGCGTCAGACGGCGGCTGCGATAAAGCCAACCGCCTCGCGGACGGCCGCAGGTGATGGAGGTTATCATGTTTTGCGAATTTGCGCTGGGCGGAGTTGTTTGTATTCATGCTCTCATGCTCATGACTAGGTAGGGAAGACACCCTCATTTGGCTTATGAGGTCTGGGCCTCGCCAAACCGCCCGCTTGCTTGCCGTGATTTTGATGAATTTGGTGCCAACTTGTTCTCTTTGTGCGCTTACTCTCGAGCTTGTTTACCAGGTACGGAAGCCGGTTACTTGTCGAGGCACGTCAAAGCCGTAAGGATGGCGTAAGAATTTACTTCATTCGTTCATTTCGAATGCGGGGGCGGCGCCATCTTACGGTAGCGCGACGTCTTCACGGTAGCCTATGAGATCCAAGCGGGACTCGTCTATAGTACTTGTACCACACTAAGAAATTTCGCCTGCTGGTCACTATATAGCAAATCATGATTGCACCCATGTGCTCCCTAAACTGCATAATTTCGGAAGGAGCTCGGAAGCGATGGGATCACAACATGAACCACCTCGCATCGCCTTTGACGGCGGTTCCGGTGCGCGACGATGACGGTCGAAAAAGTGAAACAGGCTTTGTGTGTAATTTATGTTATGCTGACAGAGCTGAGCTGCAGCACTTCGAGTTGGTTTGTCGCGAGCAATTCGGACCAGTTGAGGGGAAATAGATATAGATATGGATTTCCACGGAAATACCAAGGGGGATTGTTTGGCCATGTTTGGGAATGTTCGCAATTGAGTCTGCTCCGCCCGAGCGAGGCCCAACTCCGAGGCGAGGTCGAGGTCCCCGTCGAGTCGAGCAACGTTAGATAACAGCGGCATATACCTCCCTTTCTCTCTTTCTTCCCTCTCCCTCTTATCTTCTCCTTTCTCCTCCGCCTCCGTTTGCGATCTATCGCGCTGTACCATCTGTGCTTCTACTCGGACCCCTCTCTCTCCCCGTCCTTCATCCCGCCTTCCTCCACCCTGTAATTTTCTCTGAGCCTGCGGTTCCAGCTCCTTCTCCCGGTTCTTTTCCCCCACTTTCTCAGAATACCCTCCGCATCTCGACTGGGGCGCACGTCCCTCCCCTGACGCTTCTATTTGATCCACTTCAAACTCGCTTTGTACACTTATCCCAGCGCAGAACCCTCAACGCGTTAAAGTTCGACTTCCTCGTCTTCGCACGTCTTCCTTCCCTCGATTTGTTCCGTCCAGGGCCCTTACGACAAGGTTCGTGACGCCATCATAGTTAGATAAGATCTAGCGACCGTGGCCTGCGATTACGTCTTTCACCCCAAGCGAATATCCAGTCCTGACCAATTCTTCCTTCCTGCAGTTGCCTTTCCTGTCCCTTCTTTCCTTCCACCGGTTACGTTTATAACGGCAGTTTACCTTGCTCTATATCTCTATGTCATATTGCCGTCATGACATCCTCTCGTCTCACCATCGATACCTCAGTCGCCCTCGCCTCACGCGCACACCCCGCAGATATCACAAGTGATGATCACACTCCAGGCTCGGTCCGACGCCATTCTGACGATTCCCCTCGAGATTATTCGTCCTCCCCCACCGCCTCTGCTATGTCTTGGGTCTCTCCCACAGCTTCATCGACCAACGCCTCGTCATCTTCTCTACTTCTCCCGCAAGAATCATCTGTGTACTCGGCTACAACTGTCGACACCATTGTTACAGCAGAGTTGAGCCCCGTTGAAGGGCCCCAGCCGGAATTTGTCCTCGCTATGCATGACTACATTCCTGAGCAACGTAACGCAACCTGTCTCGCTTTCCGCGCTGGTCAAGTGATCCGTGTCCTTAATCGCGACCCGAGTGGCTGGTGGGATGGCGAACTAGATGGAAGTCGTGGTTGGTTTCCCAGCAACTACGTCAACGGCGATCTCGCTCTTTTGGCCGAAGATCATCTCCCTCACTCGATGTCGGTTCGTGACTTCCTTCCATTTGTCTTTGTGACTTCAATCGCTTACGTATTCACTGACAGCGGAAGCGAACACGACATTCCCCACCCGACTCGGCCTTCTCATCCACCCCCAGCACTAGTGCACATTCATCTCGGCAGAGCCCCATCTCTCGAGATGACCATTGCCCGACGCCTATGGTTCCATTACTTCATGCGCTGTCATTGCTGCAGAACGCTGTTCGTTCCAATCGAATAACACACTTCCAACCTTCCGTGGCATGCATCATTTCATGTGTCCGCTCTATTCTGACCGCTGTTGGGTGCCTATCACGGGATGCGCACTTAGTGCGACAGTTCCCCGCCCTTGCCCAGGAGCGTAAACGCGTCTTGTCTGACCTTGCTGCCATCGTCAACCAGGCGAAAGCAGCATCCAGTGAGGGTCCTGATGAAGACGAGCGGGAGATGGAAATAGAGAAGATGCTGCGGCTGGGAGGACAAGTCTTCTCACGCGTCAGACGTTTTTTGGCAATTGCCGCTCGATGTGGCGTCAAAGTCCCTGACAAGCGGGTCTCTATCGAATATCCCCCAATGCTTCTCGAGTCACTGACCTCCCAGGTACCCGAAGAGCTCTCGTCTGGGGGATCGATGGCCAGTAGTTCGACAGCCAAGAGCGAGGACGAGACTCTCAGATTCGTGCAATGCCAACCTAAAAATACCTCTCCTACTCCACGAACCAAAACACGTCCTAATCTCCTGCGAGCCGCTGCTAAAGCCCGAAGTATGGGTGATCTGCGTGTCGCACGCAGAACAGCACCGGAAGTAGAGCTTGTCCTCAACGCCTTAGAGCCGCAGAACGCACGCATACTTACTCCCGCAAACTCACGGCTTAACAGGCACAAGCATGGTCCTTCCATCAGTAGCGTATCCTCTTCCTCATCTTTCACTTCTGCGGATTCAGTCCTTAGCCCCGCCTCTCCTCCGTTTCCTTCCGGCCCTTCAACGTACGAGGAACTAATGGAAGCTTTGCGACGAACCCATAACCAATATCTTTCCACGATTGCGGCTTTTATCGGTCACGCCCATGTACACTCACGATCTTCCCACGCGGCAAGTACTGGACATATGTATGAACTCGTACGGGAGATTGTAGAAATAGTGTGCAGGCTCTTGGTCGTGGTGGAGGCTGTCCTCCATCATCCCACTGTCCCTATCCATAAGGTCGCCAATCTCAAATCAGCCAAGGACGGCCTGTATAACGTGACTAGTGGCCTCGCGGAGTCCGTGCGCCTTCTTACAGGCAACCTCCCCCCCGACATGACTGAAGAGCAAGAAAAAATGGCTTTAATTCGCTCTGCAACCGATGCGCTTAAGGCGGGCGCGGACTGTGTTGCTGCAGTGAAGATGTGCCTGAATCGCTCCACAGGTGAACAACCTTTTGTTATCGAGCGACCAGGAGCCCTTTGCAAGTATTCATCTCCTTCACACCCTGCCGACCAAGGCGCCCGTTCTCGACTCCAAAGAGCAATGAGCTTGGATGGAATACATCACGGCGGAGAAGACTTGTCCACAGATGAAGGTGACGACGTTCCTTTATCGCAGAACGATGCCAGTGGATGTACTGCTCAATCATGTGAGGGAAGTCCATCGGAGGAATCTGAAAGTCATGAGTTCTTGGTACGTTTCTCGATATTTTTGAAGACGAGCGGTGTTGAGCGAGTTTCTAGAACTCCCCTGGCTGTGACGACCTACCTTCTCCTGTTTCAACAACGCAAGCTGTAGATGCCGGCACTACGTGGGATGATAACCAAGGCGAGGACAAACTTTTAGATGAAAAGGTCCTTCATAGCAACCTTCCGTCAGACCCTGCAGGGCAGTTACCTAATCCACAGCCGCTGGACCTGGATTCATGGACGCAATCTCATGACTATTTACCCGAAGACGTCGCCTACAGCGCGGACGGGAATCTTGTTGGCGCTACTCTCCAGGTTCTGGTTGAGAAGATGACCCCGCACGCTTCGGTCGTGGACCCCGCCTTCTCTTCCATGTTCTTCCTCACTTTCAGGCTGTTTTCGTCGCCTGCTGAGCTGGTACAGGCTATCATTGATCGCTATAATCTAGTCCCGCCCTCAGGGCTCTCTGAAGAGAGTGTTTATATCTGGCAGCAGCGCAAAGGGATTCCTGTTCGACTTCGTGTCTCCAATCTCATGAAGTCATGGCTTGAACTGTACTGGCGGCCTTCTACTGATAACGCCGTGTTGCAACAACTACTCGATTTCAACCGTGATGCGTTAGCGCTCATGTTTCCGGGCCCCTCTCACCGCATACACGAGCTCGTTGTAATACGCAAGCGTGAAGGGCAGGTCGTTCCCCCCACGCCCCGACCCGACCTTGCCCGTGGTCCTTCAATGGCATTTAGTCCTCAGACTGTCAACTCAGTGTCTGAGATACCGCGTCCGATCATGACCAGGACGCTCTTTTCCAATCTGCGGAACCACAACTTTGCCTCTATTTCCCTTACCGATTTTGATAGCCTTGAGCTTGCACGGCAATTGACCATCATGGAATGTAATCTCTTCCGCGCGATTCAGCCGGACGAGATTTTGGAAGGCGGACAGGAGGGCTCCAAACCACCTGTCAATGTTCGTGCTGTTACGAGCCTTAGCACGGTGGTCACCGGCTGGGTTGCGGAAAGCATTCTGAACGAGGCAGATGACATCAAGAGGCGCATCACACTTGTCAAGTTTTTCATCAAACTTGCTGATGTAAGTCTCTTCTTGACGTAGCATTTTCCCCGATGCACTTGTCTGGTTGTCTGACAAGCAACATCGTGACGTAGCGTTGCATGACATTGCACAACTTTGCGACGTCCCGCTCAATTCTTGCAGCCCTTGACTCGTCGACCATTGCTCGCCTTCAACAAACATGGATCGTAGGTTTTTTTTTTTCTCTGCCCCTCTTTACGTTATTTTACGCGATTTTTTTTTTCCTGTAGGGAGTATCTCAAAAACAGAAGTTGCAACTCGACAGCGTGCGCAAGCTCGCTGATCATGCGAGGAACTATCACGAGTACCGCTCACGCTTGCGTGCGACTGTGCCTCCCGCTGTACCATTTTTGGGTATGCTCCCTGGGTTTCTGTGTGCTGTCAATGATTTTATTAATTCGCCATATACAGGCTTGTACCTGACCGATGTCACATTCTGCCGGGAGGGAAACCCGCCCTACAGGGCGTCTCCCTTGGCCCCCAATAAGAAATTGATCAACTTTAGCAAATATCAGAAGATGGCTAGAATTGTTCAAGGTACGGGGACGCTATCCCTCTTGGAGAAATGCCTGTCTGAGATGTCGCTAGATATCCAACGCTTCCAAGTTCAATACACATTGAAGGAGATACCGGAAATCCAAGACTTCTTGAAAGAGGCTTTCGAGAAATCCAAGCACCATGGCGATCTCCAGGACTTGTACCGCCGCAGGTATGAGCGTATCCAAGTGAAGAAGCCGAATTAATTGCTAATTGACGTGTTTCAGTCTGCTTATTGAACCCAGACAAGCTGCGGATGCCCCGCCTTCGGCGGGCGACGTACGCCAACTTTTCCCATGGACAAACCGTTCCCAGGCTAGTCAGCCGGTGCAAGTCTCATGATTCACTTTAGACAACTTGAACACATGTTGCCCTCATCGTTAATCTGTTTTTCCCCACTTTCGGCACTTCCACTTTCCTTTGCATTTTTCTCTCATCTGACCCTTGGATCCATCTCCCGTGGAATCACTGTAGATCGACATCTTCCTATCTTTTACTGCATCTTTATCATCCGTAACTATTCATTAGCATCGTCATTTCACCTCATCCACCATGCATCTCATAACCACTATCATGCCCAAATTTGTACCTGTGCCTAATCGGGGGATATGCTGCGTTGAATTATACTGGGTTTGCCAAATGTCATGCCTAATGGTCGCCTATGTGTACTGTTACAGACGGATGATCGTATTTGGTGACATAGAAACCGACATGATCCCTTCCGTTCTTGTGGAATAGTCCATCGG
>QFEA01000328.1:10257-23309 GCA_003315975.1 Lactifluus echinatus | reverse complement strand
TCCCTTCCGTTCTTGTAAAATAGTCCATCGGCCCCTCGGATGCGTGGCAACGACGGATACGTCTCCGGTCTTACGGCTGGCCCGAAATCGTACACGAATGGCCGGCTCTGCGTCGCACCGAACAAACGGGAACTCTCGAGTATAATTGAATAGACGGGCGAAACGTCGTTGCCTGGGGCGTGCACGCTCCAGCCACGGCTGGCGGCACGCACGTCCCAAAATGCTACGACGCTGTGGCGCGCGGAGCCCGCCGCGATGTGGGCACCGCTGCCGCCACCACACGCGACAGCGTAGATGGGTTCGAAGGACCAAGGGTCAGCAAATGTGAGCGTAGGCACTCGGGAAGCGCGCATGTCATGGACGCGGACGAGACCGTCGAACCAACCTGAGACAAGGATCTGGTCCGAGGCGCCCCATGGGGACGTGGGGGGTGCAGAGGCGATACCGTATACCGCCGAGGGCCGCTCCAACTCGGAATCATCGTCCTCCTGGTTTTCGGACGCCGACGCTGCTGATGAGGATGCAGATGAGGATGAGGACGACGCGCGCAGAATCACCATCGGCGTTGGGGAGATAGAGGTGGGCGTAACTGAGTGTACAGTGAGCGGGGTATCGGAGGAAGTTCCAAACGCGGCAAATGGGGTAGATGCGGAGGTGGAGAGAAGCGTTGACCAAGCGCGGGTGTCCAAATCAACCAAGCTGTTCGGGGCCTTCGGCAGGGCGGCAAAAGCGGAAGTAGCATCGCCGCCGCCGCCGTCATCGTTGGACAGGTCGAGAAGAGCGGCTTTGCCGCTGGTCGAGAGGGACAGTAGGCTTGTCCCGGAGACGGCGAGGGCCTCGATCAAATCGCCGTCGTGGTAGTGGAACGGCGTCCGGGACGAGGCGGTGATGTCGATAGGGACGCCTCCGTCGTTGGGCTGACCGTGATTTTCGCCGCTAGGAGGTGATGGTGCGGGAAGTCGGACGCACTCGAGCTGGCCGTGCTCGAACCCGACAAAGAGCGTGCGGTCAGAGCCGCCATCCGGAGCGCAAGCGAGGCTAGTGATGTCACTCTTCCTCACTTCTCCAAAGCTGAGATGGTAGGACGCCTCGAATGAGATGCCCGGTGCGTTGCCCTCGTGTTCGGATAACGTGAAAGCGTAGGAATAGATAATCTGGTCCGCAGCGACGAATAGGCGAGACTCATTGATGGCGAGAAGGGGCTGCTGCTTGCCCTTCCATGGCCGAGAGAGTGGACGAGCTACAAAGCGCTGTTTGTCCCAAGACCTATCCGACAAAGTGTGATACTTGGCTTGGGCAAGCGGTGTCCAATGCAAGAAACTCTTCTTCAAGCTGTTAGATGGCCTGTGAAGGGTACGCAGGATGTCCCTCCCCCCATATTCATGGACCTAGCAAGTGACGCGGTTTGAGCAGAAGAGCAGGAGATGATGCAGAATGACTGGTCACCAGTTGATGGAGTTTTTTGCAGAGTTGTGTGAGACTGAGGAGGTCGGCGATGGAGAGATGGCCTATAACAAGGATAAGGATATCAGAGGGCAAGGAAAGCAGGGACATTGTAATCTATCACCGACACGGGCAGGCTGAGACTGCTTTTATTTATCGGGGCGAGCGTGCATCCGGCGGTCCGATGATACCGGGTCACCGAGCATCGTCGTGTTTTGCTGTTTCCTGTTTGCTGCTCCCGGTCCCGGTCTTGTGCCTCATTTCACTCCTCTCTCAAGGATCAGGACCATGCGCAGAGATGTGCGCATCTTGCTAGTTGGCGATGGTTCGTTCTTCTCTTCCTCGCTTTCGCAACCCAAACCTGACGTAGGGCACGGCATTCTCCAGAGGGCGTTGGAAAGAGTACTATTGTTACCTCACTCATTAAAGAAGAGTTCGTGTCTCATGTGCGTCTCGTATCTTACGCCGAGGGCAATTTTCTTTTGTTTCACCAGGTTTATCTTTATCCCACCCTTCGTAGGTGCAGCACGTTGTTCCCGAGGTTACCATATCCCCCGAGGTGACCTCCGGCAACGTAACGACTTACATCGTCGACTCCGGAGGCAAGTTTTCCGAGCGCTGTTCTTGCCTCTTTCCGTATACATAATCATAGACTCTCTGTAGCCGGCCCAAATGACAAGCACCACCTAGAGCTCGAGATTCGCAAGGCCCACGTCATCTGCGTCGTCTATGCAATTGATAACTCAAACTCCTTTAATCGAATCCCCGTTTACTGGCTACCCTATTTCCGTCAGCTTGGCATTAATGTCCGTTTGGGCGTATCATCTTGCATGCCCGCCCTCGTGTATTGACCCTTTCTAAGGTTCCCGTCATCTTGGTAGGAAACAAGATAGATTTACGCGGCGGTGAGGTGACAAACAAGGCACTGGAGGATGAAATCAGACCAATCATGGCCGAATTCAAGGTGCTCCTTGCATTTTTCTCCTCCTCTTATCTTCTCTTACCCGTTGAATGAACCCAGGAAGTAGAGACGTGCGTAGAGTGCTCCGCCAAAATCCCTCTGAATGTCTCAGAGGTGTTCTACTTCGCCCAGAAGGCTGTCCTTCACCCAACAGCTCCCTTATATGACTCAAAAAAGCAGGTTTGTATATGTCCTGTTGTGTACTACACAAGATCAGGCCTGATTTTGTTTTCTAGGCCCTAAAACCGGCGTGCATAGAAGCGCTGCGTCGAATATTCAAGCTTTGCGATACTAATAAAGATGGTGCTCTCGACTATGCAGAACTTAACGAGTTTCAGGTGTGTTCTACTCCCATGAAGTTTACGTGGTTGCCCATATGTTGCAGCGTAAGTGCTTCGATGCGCCATTGCAACTGCAAGAACTGGAAGGCATCAGGGACATGGTTTGGGAGCATGGCCAAGATGGAGTCCGCGGAGATGGTCTGACAGAAGCGGGTTTTCTTCTTCTTCATACTATTTTTATACAGCGGGGACGCCTAGAAACTACATGGACAGTTCTCAGAAAGTTTGGCTACGCGGAAGACCTTCGATTAACGGAAACGTTCCTCTATCCCAAGTAAGCCTTAATGATCTGGACCCACCTCTTGATCCGAACAGCTCGTAGGTTCGATGTCCCCTCGGACTGCTCAGTTGAGTTGAGTCCTTTGGGTTATCAGTTTTTCACGGACATCTTCGAGGTCTTCGACAAAGTAATATTTGTTTATTTTTCACCGCCCGCGTGGGGCTGACAGTCGGCATCCAGGACCAAGATGGTGCTCTTAACCAGGACGAATTAGAAGACTTGTTCAGCACTGCGCCACCAGGCATTCCTTGGCGAAATCAGAAATTGCTTGGTTTGGACGACGGAGGAGCCGTTACTCTGCAGACATGGCTAGCTCGATGGAGGTACGTCGAATGTCCCGCGCCTGTCGAGCGTCGCTCAGGTCACTTCAAGTATGATTACCCTACTGGAGCATAAGACTACTCTTGGATATCTTGCCTACTTGGGATACCCTGCCGATCCTCGCACTGGTGCTCTCCTCGTCACTCGCCCTAGGAAGCATGACCGCCGGAGGGGCAAGTCCTCACGCAATGTATTCCTGTGTTACGTATGTGGGGCTGCAGGATCAGGGAAAACGTCCTTGTTACGCTCCTTCGCTAACAAACCGTTCGATGACGTGTATCAGCCAACGGAAAAGGTTCTTAGTGTGGTCAACTCTGTTGACATTCACGGATCTGAGAAATATCTAGTGGTCAGTTGCATATTTGTGGTAAAACACATATTTCCTTGACGTTCTTCCCCTCAGTTACAGGAGTTCGGTTCCAAATATGAACCGGAGGCGCTTCGAAATTCGAAAAAGACCGACTTGGCTGATGTAATTGTCTATGTGCATGATTCAAGCGATACGAACTCGTTTTCGTACATTAGCAACTTAAGAGTGGGTCCGTTTCAGTGGTGATTCCGTCGGTCACGGACCCTGACTTTAGATAAGCAACAATACAGCCTTGACCATATCTCTACCCTATTTGTGGCGACAAAATCAGATTTGGACCTTGCACAGCAGGTGCGACTGGCGTCATTTTTGCTTCGTGAACCATCAAGTGACGCCATTTATCCCAGAGACATGAAGTGCAGCCGGATGTGTACTGCCGAAGACTTAACTTGCAAGTACCCGTCGCAGTTAGCGTGAAAACAGGCCAGACGGCAGATGTCTTCCATGCAATCTGCAGCGTTGCTATGCGTCCGTACGTGACAGAAACGCATCTAGCGTCCCGCTTAGATTTGTCACCTGACGTGCCTCGTGCTGCCGCAGGAATTGTTCGATTCCTGGAGGCGCCGACCGAAGCTTGCTGCCAGCGGCGCGTTTGCGCACATACATTGTCCTTTCGGCGCTTGTGGGAAGTTTTTCAGCTGGGGCGCTGGTGCTGTATCGGACATTTGTTCGGCCAGGGACATTTGCGGGGCAGTGGATAGGGTGGCTCCTCGGTGGTGGGCGTTCGCAGTCGCAGTAATTGTGTGATCCGATTAGAGTAGAGTAACGTGCGTGGCCGACGCGGCGTGTGCGTGTGCTAGGCGATTGCAACGAGGTCGAGAATAAGAACGTTGATCAACCCACAACCCGACCCTCGTCTCAACCGTGAACTAGAACCAGCAAATGATGGACGCTGATATGGATTTCGGTCAAGGTGGTTCTGCCCTCGCCGTCTTTCAAGAGGAGTACAACGCCCAGCAGCGAGCTCCCCCAGTCATCGAACATGACCGGAAGATGTTGTACGTATATTCTCTACCTGTCGGCTCTGCTTATTGTCCAATCTTTCTACCGCAGGGACCTCGTCTTTGTGCAAGACTGCACCGGCAGCCAGGGGTCTTACATCTCATCCGCGACGAAAAATATCCAGCTCATCTGCGAGAACATCTTCCAATCGGGCAAGCTCCAGTCCCGCGAGGACCTGCGCGTCGGCCTCGTCGCTTACCGCGACCACCCGCCGCAGGACCACACCTACGTTACCCGAAACTTTGGCTTTTCGTCTGACATTGACAAGGTCCACCGTGACCTCTCGAGCTTGTACGCTTCCGGCGGCGGCGATGGACCTGAGGCGGTCACCGCCGGCCTGGCGGAGGCGGTCAAGATGGACTGGAGGGAGCAGGCAAGCAAGATGATCGTGCTCATTGCCGACGCACCACCCCATGGCATTGGCGAATACGGAGATGGTTCGTGTGCTGCTTTTTCTCATCTGTAGGCTTGATCCATGCCTTTTTTCTGCCATTAGGATTTGACGAAGGGTCCCCCGACGGCAATGATCCCCTCGTCCTCGCTCGGCAGATGGCCGCCCGCGGAATCACTCTGGTACTGTACCTCCCTCATCTCACACAATCGCAGGTTGTCTTACCACTGATACACGTCCACCTGTAAAGTTCTTCGTAGCATGCGAGCCAGCTCTCAGTAGTTATTCAGTACGTCCGTCCCCCGCGCCTACGACCTTTTCCAATTATTCTATCTTAATTTTTTTTTCTCTTCTTTGCCCTTCATCGTTTCAAGTACGCAACGGACTTTTACAAGGCGCTTGTTAACATTACTTCTGGCATCATGCTTCCTTTGACGACTGCGGATCTGCTCGCCCATGCCATTGTCGGGCTTGTGCTCGAAAATCTCGATATGGAGCGTCTCGTGCGTGAGGTCGGCCAGGCAGTCGCACAACGGATCTTAGGTAACAACGAAAGTGTGGATGACGTCGCACGAGAGCTACATGAGAAGCTGCTCCTACGAAATGAGAGCACAAAGAAGGTCGTCATCGAGAGCATCTACAAGGATTCAGACGAGGCAAGGCACAACGTCGACGTCTTCTCCCGAGTATCCCACCTTGCCGAAGCGCGACCACATCTCCGAAAGGTGCGTTATTTTTTCCCCTCTGACACCCCACGCGCCTCCGCGTTGACTCGAACAACGACCGGGCGCGCGTCTCTTCCCCTCATATCTCCAAATGACCCACACCCACCCGCTTTGCATCGTCATGCTGGTTTTATTTATAGATCAACGGGACCCGCTTCACGGACAAGTACATGCAAGTGCGGATGCTCAGCGCGCGGGGCTCGTACGGGTACTCGCCGCCTCTCTCTTCGCGCCCGTCGGATGCACGGCCGCCGCTGTCGAGTACGTTCGGCGCGTCGTCGCCACCGCGCAAGGTCGTCGAGAACTTTGCCGCGTTCGGTGCGGCAAAACAGTCCAGCGTGTTTAACACGGCCGTCCAGTCCACTCCGTTCTCCCTGGCGGGTAACAAGGCGGCATTTGGGAACATGCGGACAAGCAAACAGGCCAGCATATACGACGATGAGGAGGAGGAGGAGGAGGAAAGCGACAGAAGACAAAAGGTGTTATTGAAAGAAGATTCTATCACTCTAGATCAGGTCCCTCTTCGGTTTTATATCCTTGTTCTTTTGAATGACTGACCTGCTTAATATTTGTTTGAAGGCCCGACGTATCACCATGCAGAGCGCGTGGCGTGGCGCCCGAGGCTAGTGTGCCACTTGCATACCCTCACAGGAAGCTGTGGATCGGTTTCTCATTGCTCTCCTCAATCGTGCGTCATCGCTCAATACTCTCTATACCTTCTTTTTAAAGAACAGGGTTGGTCGACCTTTAGGCACGAACTGTTACAAGACGTGGCAGGCACCCTCAGTAAATCATCGCTGTAGTCTTGGATTGTATAATTATGCACCCCAGAATGTTTGATTTGTTGCAAATCATGGAGATAGCATCATGTCCGTTTGCCATGTGCTCTAAGAATGAATACAGTATAACGATATCCGGTAGGAGATAGACAGGATATTATGGGAACCGACGTCTCCTCGAACCTTTGGCTGTGGAAGAGCCGTTTCTCCCCGAGTCGCCATGGTCATCCCTTTGTATAGTCCGTTCAATGGCACCGACAAGAGTCCGCGGGTCTAACTCGTCATCAACGACCGCCTTGATTCGTTTAAATTTCTCCTTTCTCCTCTTGCCATGGGTTAACCCGTCGGTACTCGTACAAGCTGTCAACCACGATTCTCCTTCCTGGGAAGCCAACAACGGAATCGGCTCGTCAGAAGACTTGGCCCTTATGATACCGTCGTCGTCATCATTGCTGTCATGTTTGGTGCTGAGCTTTTCATTGTGGTGCTCGAGCTCTCTGGCAGCCCTCTTCGCCTCCTTGCGCAGCTTTTTTCGTCGTCTTCGCTCCTCCCTGTCGGGATCCTCAACTGGAGGCATGCCCTCACACGACACGATCTTCCGTTTCCTCTTTCTGCTGCTCTTGCGCACACTGTCGCTAGTTGGAGGTGCTCGCGGAGGCGGGGCGGCCTCAGTAAACTGGGATCGGACATCTTCATCGGGGCCGAGGATGGGACCACGGAAAAACCTTGCATACAAACTGCGTCGGGCGGCCTCGCGTTTTGCCAGAGCCAGGAGGGATAATCGGGGCGCGGAAGAGCTGGCGGAGATGACGTCCAAACAGGGAGTGGGGGTGGTTGTGCCTGAGGAGACGGGTGTGCCGACGACTGGAGGCCGATTGGACAGTATGCCTGTGGAGGTCTGTCTCAGTTCCAGTGTGGGATGACGAGCGTCCTTTTTCTAAATGCAATGCACTTTCTTTTAGATGTAGACATAGAAATAAAAATTACTGACACTAGACGATACGCCGCCCTCATCATCACTTGAAAAACATTCTATCTGAATTGCCGATGCAGCAACGGTAAACAAGCTAGGGATTTTGGTCACAGAAGTTCTGAGGAAAAGGGGAGGCGGATTGCTCACTGGTCCCAGAACGGAAAGGCATCGTCTCTGTCTTTCCCGATGCCAGCGAGAGTGCGTTTCTGAGGAATTGTAATAGGGCGGGAGATTGCACCCGTACGGAGACCTGTGCCCGTGCCAGACCAGCCCTGGCTGAGGAGGAGGGCGTGGCCATCGAGAGGCATAAGTGAGTAGTGAGTCGGAGTCGGCAAACACCGGGTGGGTGGATTAACGTGTGGTTCACGCTCGAGGCGACGCTCGCTTGTCTCTTTCCTCGCCCGTCATGTCTGAGGTTTCCACTCTACCTTCCTCGTCCTTTCTCGACCTCGACCATTCTTCTGGACGTCCGGATCAGGATCAGGAATCCCCGACAAATCCTGCTCAGTTGCTTAGGCAAGCCGCCCTCTCCACCCGCAAGCCCAAACGCCGAAGGCTCGATGCGAGTGCGCCCATCGCCTCATTTTCCAGACCTTTGCAGCGACCTTTTACTTCTACGCATTCTATTTCTCTTGATTATGGTCAGGAGGATCCCCCGTCAACACCTCCGATACCTCCGGCTCATGCTTCTGTCCCTGCCCCTTCCCAAGTTTCAACTCTGACCCAGGCTGTCACAACCAAGTCCCCACCCCGCACTAATCAACGTGAACGTGATCCTTCAAGTAGCGGAGCTGCTCCCCAAATAACCCCTCTAAATGACGATGCCTCCTCCGCACGAGAAGAGGGTGAGATCAGCGAGAATGAGGACCCACCGGTTCGACCACTGGAAAAATCCATTCCCACATCCACCGTGGTTGTAGAAGGAGTATATCCTGCCAGGCTTGAGTCCGCTGGCTCTGCCCGGTCTCGTTCTCCTTTTGCCCTGACGTCTCGGTCGCCCTCTGTGAAAGCTGAGGATGGCTATCGGCTTGCTACCCCTCCCCTGTCTGCTACGACCCTTTCTCGGCAACCTGATGCAGAGATGAGCCCTGTCGCGCTCGAGATGCAGACGTCTTCGGAATCGTTCAGACTAGTGACTCCGCTCTATGTGCTAGACCCTAATCACGTGCGGCCTGGTCTCTCTCGTGCGTGTTTATTTATTTCAATTCCTGACGACATCCGTGTCCAACTGTTCCAACCATTTTCCAGTCACGCAGAAACAATATGACACCGCCAAAGAACACATTCTCGACATCCTTGGATATGGTGTCCCGCCCGAGTACCTGATTGACTGTGGACTCTCTAGAGAAATTATTTACTACGTTTTCACGGAACTTAATCTTCGTCTTCCAGACAATCTTGACATAGCAGGCATCCCACCTTACCCACCGCCCCTAGATGTGCTGGCATCTATTCTTCAGTCTCGGTCAACTTATCCGCCATCTTCTTTGGCGACGACGGGCGGAGCAATCGTTGATGATGACATCGTCCAGCGTGGATCTCTTGGATACCCCAACTCTACCCCACGTCCGCTTGTACCACATGGTGTGTAGACTTCGACTTCCTCTCCCGTACGAGTGTTGATCGTTCCTTGTAGACATCATTTCAAAAGCTACCTCTCAGGCAACGGCCATGGCATCTGCATCTCGTGACGATCCGGTGTCCGCTGCGACTCTTGCTCTGAGTGAATTTACCTTGTCTGCTATCGAGCGACAACGAAAGCAAGAGCTTCTCGCGAGAAAGGCTGTGCAGGCCTCAAGGAAACGCAAAGAACCTGTATCTTCCGTTATCACCCAGGTTTCCACGTCTCCGACGAGTACTACTTCCGCTGGTGCTGATACCTCAGTTCAACCGCCTGCTTCGGCCGTGAGCGTGGAGGACTTCTTAAACAGCATCGGACCACCTCTCTCTGACGTCGCAACTCCCGAGCGTGACTCTAGTGCCGCAGAGGCTTCTGGGCTCGTAAAGGTGTCTTCGCCTGAACCCATGAGTATTGATGAAACCATTCCAGGTTTCGGAAGGAACTCCTTCCCAGATTATGACCAACCCGAGCCCGTAGTGGACAGGGTGTCTGTGCCACCACCATCAGAAGACACGCCCCTCCCACGATCTGCTAGTGGCTCTGAACGAAGCTTGTCAGTCGAACGGGAAAAGGAAAAGACGCCTCTGTTGACGCACAAAACTTTGCATAGCCTGGAGAATGGAGTAGCTCGGTCAAGGAGTGACCAAATACCCGGGCCGCATTTAACAAGGGATAGCGAGCATGACACTCGCCGATCGTCTTCCACTCCTCAACCGACGGCGCCTATCCCACGGCGGGGCACGAAGCGCCCTGTGGCTGCAGATTTCGACTCGCAGCCTATGCCAAAGGTGTACACCCCTCCTGTGCTTTCGCGTTCTGGGTCTAGTGCTGGGTTCAGCTACGGAAATGCGTATCACCCAAATCCGCATGTTCGACGGAAGATGAATGGTGCCACTGCCGGGGGATTCGCGAGCGTGAATACCGCACGGCGATGTGTCATCGATGTTAGCGATAGCGAGGAAGACACGAGCGAGGATGAGACACCACTGACTGCTAGCACATCCCGTGGTCCACAACTACCAGGGGCGGATGTTGGTCGAACACAATTGACAGCAGGTGATAGCGCGTTGGCATTAGAGCTCGAGATCGAGCGTATGCGCAAGGTGATCCGGGAGCGGGAGGAGATGAAGCTGCGAAAACAGGTGGTATGAGAAGACTCGTTTTACATTTACAGTGTGGGAGCTCACAGAGGATAATGCGCAGATGGCGTCGAGTCGGTCGACGCCTGTTTCCAGGGAATCGCCCGCTGTCGGCCGCGCTTCCAGCGGGGAAACTTCCGAGGCGGCGACAGCGGCATCCCCCGCCACGACCGGAGCTGAGATCGCAAGATCTGAGACCGGCAATAACCAAGCCTCCGAGAATGGTGTGTTCCTCTTTTAGTCCGCGGTGGGGGTCTGGTTTTGGTAACTTGGCATGGGCGCTTCTCGGATCGGAGGCAATAGTCCCGCAACCGGCGCTCATCACGTGCGGGGCTGCTGCGTTCCCCCACCCACCGTGCAACGCGCAACCCCTATCTATCTCTATCTCTCGCACCCAACCATTTTACTTCCGCACGTCATTTTCTCACTTCGGGCAGCTAACTTAACTTTAAACCCTGGTTGGTTGGAAGCAGTGCTGGCAACGACTACCCCACCTTCACCTCGTTTAGACGTGAATAGCCAGAGTACCCTTTCACCCTCTGGCTTTTCACCCCTACAAGATAGCAGCAAACCTCAACCTCAGCTGGCTGTGCATACATTATTGACTGGTCACTGTCCCCTTCTTGCCTGTCTTATAACCGAGCTGCATCGCTGACTCATTTTGCGCATGTCATTTCCTCGCCCGCGTTTTCGTCGTCACATGTTTTTCTCGCTACGATTCCCGTTATGTACTCGACGCTTCCAATCGGATCGAACTGCAGATCAATCCACCACGCTTGCAGAAGGCAACCAGTCCATCGGCGGACCAGGCAAGTTTCCGCTATCTTCTGTGTGATTGCCACGGAAGCCTCTAACCTTCTTCCCCTCTTCTACCGCTCCCTATCCCATCCATCCTTACTCGCTATCCTTCGATTCGTGCTTCCGATCCGTGGCTGCTTCACGCTGGCATGGTTGCTTCATTTCATACCCACCTGCTTCTCTGCGGATCGGGTTGAGATGCCTTCACAGCCCTCGCTGCCGAACACCGGCAAGAATATGCGGCAAGGATTTTCCTCTCCCATTCTGCACCGGCAGTAACCAATCTTCTCTGATATGCTTTTTTTTTCTTGCCTTCCCTTTCACCTTTTACTACCTTTTCTTTCTCTCCGCTCCACACGCCCCTCGATCTCATGGCCACCATCATCGTGTATTCCTTTATTTTTTTTTCCTCTTCGAATTGTATTCTCTAGGATTCCGCCAGGGCTTCGACGCCTTCGCGCTCTGCAGGACCTGTCCTTCATGGACATCTTTCAGAACATGGAACAGAACACGGAGCGGAACGGGAAAGTTTTGACGTTGTTGTATTAGCCCAGGTGCGTTTCACTTCCTTTCCGTTCTTCAGGTATTTGTGGCTATGGGGAAGCAGTATTTCCTTCTGTGTTGGTGCTGACAAAATTTGGGAAACGTGCCTTTCTTTTTTAGCAGGTGCCGGGTGACCGTCAAGTAAAAGCAAACTCGTCGTTTATCACTTATAACTCTGTGCTGTCTCCCTATCCCTTTCTCAGTGGACGCTCACTTGGTCCGCAGGAGCTGGTTGATACACCTAGCCTTAAGCGCGTGAGGATGCAGGCCGCGGCTCGGTACATGACGGAAAACAATTTGGTGAATGCACGGATCTGTCCATTCGAGGTTCCTGGTTGCGGAGAATGCCGGGACACAGACTGCGGCGATATGCATCTGAGTCAGGTTCAGGTCGAGCCCAACGGTACGCCACGCCCTCTACCTCGTGCCTTATTTCGCCATCGTCGTCTTATATCGGTTCACCGGTGTCGGTGTCGACGCGGCTGTTTGTTTGCAGATGACGAAACTGCGCGCTATCTCTGCGGGGATCAGAATGTGGCACTAGTAGTTCAAGCGCTTCAAGCGGCGCGTACTCGGCGGCCAGAGGCGACATTTGATGAGCGCATAAACGAAGTTTGGGCAAGCATGCGGGACCAGCGGATTCAAGTGACCTTAGACAACAAGACATAGCAACATGATATTTTTTTTTTTTTAAATCTCCTGACATTGTCGTTTTGTCTTTCGGATGACGAAGGGGGGGAGTAGCGGCGGACGCACCAGAAGAAAGACACATGTGTTTCTTTGGCGCATCTCGCTTGCGCCTCTGGCACCGCTGATTTCGATGGTCAAAAATGGGGCGAGTCATACAGTAAGAGCGCTAAGCGCCACGCCCGGTGCCGAGAGGAGAGCGGGGTGGGAGGTGTGGGTAGATAGCGATGATGGCATGGCAGTGTAGTGTGTTTGTCAAGATCGTGTCTCGCCCTTGTCACTGCGGGTGCTTAGTGAGAGAGGAAAATTATAGTTCTGGGCCTTGGAAGAGAGCGAGCCGGGCTATCGGAAGTGAGCCGGATAAGGGGATAATTGAACCTTGGCGTCTGGGCTAAGACGTCTGGGAATGGAAGTATGTGATTGTTTGGGGGTGTGCCTGGGAAAGTTCTGGATATAGATAAGCGGTTGTTGCTGGAAAAGGGATCCGATTTCGAGACCCTCTCAGAGCTCCCAAAAGGCCTCTCCATCTGTGCATCCTCATCTGGCTTTTGCCCCCATCTTCCCCCCCTTGCCTCTTTCGTCCCCCCCTGCCTTTTACGGCCCGTCCCCTTTCCCGTCCCATTCTCAGCCTTCAGCCCAGTCCCAAGTGTCCCTCCCATCGCCCTCCGCCCTCGCTGC
>QFEA01000328.1:0-10194 GCA_003315975.1 Lactifluus echinatus | reverse complement strand
CGGTCCCTTTAGTTCTCCATCGCGTCGCGCCCTACCTCTTCCCTCTTGTATGGCCTTTCGCCGTCCATCAGCATCGACAGTCTCTCCCGTGAACCCTTACGTGCCTTACCCATCTAACCAGACCCAGCCCTCCACCGTTCCCCCGATGCAAGACGACTCGACCAAGCGCGCCGACCCGGCTGCTCACCCGCCACCCACGGATCAGTTTATAAACGATCAAGATGCGAATGATAGCGCGGGCGACGATGACGAGGATGACGAGAAACCGAAATCGGACAAGAAGACGGGCAGACGCAAGATTAAGATTGAATTCATTCAGGATAAATCGAGACGGCATATCACCTTCTCAAAAAGGAAAGCTGGTCTGTATCATCTCCCTCGTCTCTCTCTCTCCCTCGTCACTCACCCCGACCCCCGACATGCTCAGGCATCATGAAAAAGGTTCTCTTCTCTTTCTTTCTCGTCTCCTTTCCTCTTTTTTATTTTATTTTATTTTTTCAATTAGGCATACGAACTTTCCACCCTCACTGGAACACAGGTCCTCCTCCTCGTCGTTTCAGAGACAGGTCTCGTCTACACCTTCACCACCGCCAAGTTGCAGCCCCTCGTCACCCAACCGGAGGGCAAGAATCTCATCCAAGCCTGTCTGAACGCGCCCCATGGCACACTTCCCAACACCATGCCCGTCGGCCCGCCTCCCATGGGTCGTTCCGCTCCCACCCCTGGTATGCCTGGCGTATCCCCACATCACAACAATGTCCCTGGTGGCCTTTCCATCGGTGGCGACAAAGTCGACGAAGGCGCCGAACAGGATGAAGACAACGAGCGCATTGGTTCAAAGCGCCGTCGTCGGGCATCGACCTCCGGCGGTGGCGCTACGACTGGCGCCCCCTCACGTGGCACCCGTAGCAATTCAAACGCGGGTGGTGGTAACCCCTCGGCATCCCCGCACAGCCCTGCACAGGGATTACCACCTTCTATTGCTATCCCTCCGCATGCTCAGGGTCCACATTCTGCACACCCTGGCGCGCCTAACCCTCAGATGAATCTCGGACCGTCGCCAACGTCGGCATCACCGGTGCAGCAACCCACGTCACCTCATTACACGCATGCCAGTCCAACACAACAGTATCACCCAAGTGCTCACGGTCCAGCCGGCCATGATCTCTATGCCGCACAACCGGGACTCATGGCACCGCCTGCTGCTCCCAGTTATGGTTTTGGTCAACCCAATCAGCCCACCGCACCGGGACAATGGTCCCACGGGGGAGGAACAGTTCAGGG
This sequence comes from Lactifluus echinatus, assembly GCA_003315975.1. Lineage (NCBI taxonomy): Eukaryota > Fungi > Basidiomycota > Agaricomycetes > Russulales > Russulaceae > Lactifluus > Lactifluus echinatus. The sequence goes on along the minus strand of QFEA01000328.1, from coordinate 8,910 downwards.
TGGTTATCCTCGGCGGTGAGCGTGTATGTGAGTTGCGTGCATAGTGTATACACACGTACACCTTTCGCCGTACGCTGTGGGGTTTACAAATACATGGTCAAGCTTTGTTTTTCTTTTGGGATTGGCCGTCCCTCTCTGTAACGATACTTGCGCCGCCTTTTTCGGTCTCGTTTTCCCTTTTTTTAAAGCTGCTACTTCTTGTTTCGCTCTGTTCTATGTTCACTTTTTTTTTTCTCGGCTCGTAACGATTGCCGTTCCATGAAATATGCTTCCAATTATTTCTCTTTCGTCTGCTCGCTTGCTCGCCCTCGCCCTGTATTACCCTCTCGCCTCTCGCTGAATCGGTCTTTGCACGCGCTTTTTCGCTTTTGCCCCCTTCCGGTCTGTAGCCGGTGTCATCTGGATCGGAGACCCCCTTCCCCCCCTTATCTCACGACCTGGCTCAGCCTCCATCGAGATGGCCGCCATATCGACGACGAATTGGAGACGCTTGTAACACAAATAGACAACATAACACCACATGATGTGACAGCAGCGTGAATGTTCATGTGAGGGTAATGCATGGACCGTCCTCACAGGCCACACCGCATGCTAACATGACCATCGGACAAAAACCATTGAACGCGGTAATTGCCCCGGCAATGGGCCCATATCAACCCGTCCTCGCGCGGCGGAACGGAAGTCTGTCTCCAACCCGCCATTGTCCGCTCTGGTTTGCCATAGCGCTATTAATAAAAAAAGAGAGAGAAACATTTCCAACCCCCCACCATCAGTTCCCCCTTTTGATCTCCCCTGTAAGGGACGGTCGGTAAAAAGAAGAAAAAGCGTCAGTAACAGTTGTTACTGAATAGAGAGAAGGAAGGACAAGGTCTTTTTTGGGAGACTCCGCGTGCGAATTTTAATTGATAGGATAGTAAAAATTAATTCACGAACCTGGTAAAAATAGATGTCAGCCTGAAATTGAATAATGTGTAGGAGAAATACTACACGATAACTGGCCCATAAAGGGTGAGGATGAGCGGAGTAAATACAGCAGCGGTCAGCGGTAACGCACGGCGTGAGAGGCGATGGAGTGCCTCGTGGATGATGTGATGGGGGCTCTACACGGGCTGGCTGATCTATGATGTATGATGGATGGGGGCGGGGACGAACGAATGCATGACTTGGGTGGAATTTCTATGATGATGATGCATCGATGACGCAGATGCAAATGCACGATGAGCTGCATGTTCTCATCGGTATCCAAAAAAAGTGGCCTGCTCCGTTCTGGAAAATGTGACAACTTGACAGCCCCACTCCGGCTCGGTCTCCATTCCTCCCATCCCATCATCAATCCCCGACCGAACGTCTCCGAGGTTCCCCCCCTGCCGGCCGTGGGGGGAAGGACATAACAAAAAACAACGCGGGTTTGTGCGATGGGTGCCCTCGATCGTCGGCGTCGTGGTCGGACGTAGAGGCCACGTACCCTTCACTAATGGTTTCACCGGCTGGGCAGGCCGGAATGAAAATCATCACTTATTGGGGAAAAAAACAGCTATTACGCAAGTGACCCGTGCCGTGCCGTGTCCCGAAATAAAGAGACAATGGAACACATAATAACTCGTGCGTAAGCAAAATAGCTAATTCCAAACACGGGGCGGTACAAAGCAACGATGAACACTTCATTTCACACAATTGGTCATAAGGTCATAAGATGTCGGATTAGGTCCGGGATCAAAAAGAGGAAAAACCGAAAAGGAGCGAGAGCGCGCATGCGCATGCGCGCGTGGGCTCGCCCCTCCGCTGCGACCTCTGCGTTGTATCCGTGGGTAAAATGCTGGCAACGACCGGAGATCCTCGCCCGGCCGAACCTTAATCCCTGGCGCAGTTGTGTCTTGTCGATATTAGACAGGGGGGGAAAAGCAGACTAACGGTGACAGTACGATCACGGCACTGTCGATCCGCCCATCGGCGCCCAACTAACGCAGCCCCTGTCATCACCCGTGGGCTGTGCTTGCGGACGACAGCATGCCAATGACGCGATAGCGCCGAGGTTCCCCAGTAATGATTAGGTAAGTACAGGAGAGGGAACGAGGAACGAGGAACGCTAAGTGGAGTCGCTCAGAGATGCCGATGACCGACAAGGCCTTTTTACGACTGATGGACAAGGGGCAAGGGGCAATGGGAGGAGAATATTGAGAGACGACGGGACGGTCTTGGACGAGCGAAGCGCTCGGAGAATAACACATCAGATAGAAGCGATATACGTGGCGTACGGAGACGCGCGTACGCGTGTTGAAGCACATGAAAACCTGAGATCTGGGGGTGTGAGAGAGTGAGGGGAAGGAAGCCCGCGCTATTGTCTTTGTTTTGTTTGTTGTTATCAGGCTGGAAAGATCCGGACACATGTGTCGTGTACGTAAGAGCGGCGCCACATTTGGCTTCGGCAAGGCCTCGAGCGGCACCAGCAAAGGCCGTGAGGAGGAAGGGACCTCGTAAATGAGAGAGAACGTCAGGGAACCTTGAAACGTTTGAGGAAGGCTACCTTCTCGGATAAGTAAATCAACGGCCAAGGGCCAAGGGGGGGCGTTTCTGCCGTCAAAGCGAAAAGTGAGTGGACAAGCCAAAAAAGGTCATACACCCCCACCCCGTTCCCGTTCCCGTTCCGTTCCCGGGTGCCTCGGGACTTGACTTGGGGAATTCGCCTCGCAGAGGCCAGAGGCTGCTCCTCCAATGGTCAAGTGGTCACGCCTGGCAACCGTTCCCATGTCCTCGCCCACCGACGGGCCACACACAAATCAGACTGCCTTCCACGCACAGAAGATTCGGAAGGTCCGGCTAAGCCGCTGCTCCGCTGAACCCGCGGCTTCACCGTCGTCGTCGAAATCCAATAACTCCGCTGCCGACTCAGTACCTATCTGGGATTGAACCCCAGCAGCAACGGCACGGGCCTTACGTTTCGCATGCTGCTTAATCTGGTATTCCTCCCACTTCTCACAGGCGTTGTCGAATGCCTTGCGGTCATTCGTTTGTGCGAGCGCTGGGGCAGGGGCATGAAATGCGGAGGTGATGCGGGTCTCGAAGTTGATACAATCGCGCATGTCGCTGCACCCAAATCCACCCTATCAGCCGGGGTCTCTGAGCTGGAAACAAATGCACGCACAGTTCGAACCGGGTTAAAAGTATATCAAACTCGGCTCTCGACATGCCTACGAGTTCCGTCTTGAACTTGTCAGCGCTACCTCGCTCGGGCAGATGTGTAGAGCGCCTGTGGGAATAGTGTTGTCCGCGATGGTATCGCTGCGCGTCTTGATATTGGCAAACCCACTCCCACATCGCCTCTGCACACGCCAGGATCTCCGTGACACGCACAGACAGATGCAAATCCAAACTTCGCAGGTCGAACTTGAGCTGCTGGTTTGGTAGCGTGTTCAACCAGCTCGTCGCATCGCAATTCTCTATCGTTCCTTGTGTGCATGCCGTGAGTGTCGTGTGTTCTTCGTGATATGGTGACGCCTCCGATGATACAACCGATGAGAGATGATTGTGTTGTGTTGGTGTGCCTGCCAAATGCAATGAACTAGTAGATGCCCTCTGACGTCCCCTCATGTTGCCGGGAGCAACGGCTGACTCGTCAAGGATGACGTATTGTTGCGTATGATGTAGGATCTCACGCCCGCGAATTAGCGTCGCTAAGCCAGTCTGGCTGGAATCCTTGCGATAATGTTCCGTCGACTTGAATATCCTCGAGTGGCCTTTTTCGCCTGAAGACTCCGGGAGCTGTCGCTTGACCCGCTTCGAATCGGATGGAGGAAACATGAACATTAGGGGCGCGTGAGAACGAACATCTGTAAGTCAACCATCGTTCAGCCAGAGTCGATCCATGGAAGTCAGTGGGACAACTTACTTTTGAAGTAGACAGGTAACGAATTAGCGAGCAGGGATATTGGTGAGAGATTGATAAACCGAGAGGCGTGCATCTCAGTGTAAATGTACTCAAGCAAAGAGTGGTCTCGGGGGTTTAGTGGGGCACCTGACACTGGGCGCGAGCCCTCATAGACAGAGAATAGAGAATTAGGGCCACGTGACATATTAAGGGAATCGATATTGCGAATCGAAGTCGGAAGAGTTGACAAGCTGGCCGATCTTATTGTACCAGGAGGAGAGGTCGAATTAATATGTGAACTAAGTGTAGTTGTCGTATTCGTCATCATAGATAAGATGCTTCGTTTGTCATTTGCGTCAGGGCTACTAGGAAGGTGATGACTTGATGGCGTCGGCGGCGTCGGGTAGGGCAAAGCAACTGGAGTAGGCGTCCGAGAGAATGAGGGGCTATCTGGTGGCTTTCCAGGGAAAAAAAGGTCTTCTTCTATCATCTAACGCACATACGAAGGCGTCGGAACACGGTTCAGTACAGTGATACGGCGCATCACACACCTCGATGGCGGCACCAGGCTTCATGACTCGTGAAATCTCTTCAAGTAAGAAGTCCCACTGGGGTCCGAGATATTGAGGGGAGGAGTGACGGATGCATGTTAGATAGGAAGACATTTCAACTGTAATATTTTACCTTGTCCTCCGGAATCCCATGCGCCAACCGTTTTATATGCCTATACGTTTCTCTCGTTGGAATGCCGACGTTTACTGACTTGATTGAAGAAATCACGCACACAAAGTCAAATTCTTCGTTCGGAAATGGGAGGCCTCCGAGACTGTGACCATACCGAGCATGGTTAGGCGTGTAGCACTAGATAATCAGCTATGCAGACCAACCAGTTGGTTTGCACCCAGGTGATCCGGGAGCAGAAGTTGGAAGAGCGAAGACGGGACAAATTGGGGTGCAAGGGCACGAGATCCAAGCCTATGCGGAGCAGAGTTAATGAGATGTGGGTTTGCACGTGATGGAACAGTCGTCTTACCGACAAACTCGCAATCCTGAACGGGCATCAATGAGCAAGCTTATTTTTGGCGCCGGCGATAAGAACGACTCACGCGCCATAGCTTTGCAGATGCTAGTATCCAGTGACCAGATCCTGCAGGCTGATCAACACACCTGTTTATGAATTGAGGGGAGTGATAAGGGACCGCTCACCGCATCCAAGGTCAAGTCTAGGGCCGGTGATCAGCACATCTCTTGAGAAAGCTGAGAGACGTACACTTTGGTAGGAGGTTTATCAAAGACATGAAAGGTCTGGCTTCCACACAACTGCTTGATGAAGACATTCTCCCAAACGTCGCTATGATAGTTGGTTGATTGGAATGCTGCGGTCATGATAGGTAGATAGCGGACATACTGGTCAATGATGGGCCTCTCATAATTGCGGGGATAAGGAGCTTCGTCTGCGGGGTAAGCGTGGTGCTTCTTGTTACCCTTCATGCTGAAGGGAGATGTACGGGCGGCGACGGCAGGTTTGGACTCATCTATACTAGTGTGATCAGAAGCGAATAAATGGGGGTCCTTCTTAGCATGATCTGTGTGTGAAGGGGAAGACGACACTTTCGAATGTGCCGAAAGACCGCTTTCCTTGCGCGCGAAGGAAGGCCTCTTGGCAGTCTTTCGGGTGGGCATGAAGTCTGCAAAAGGCTGGAAGTGGAGATGATTGGCAACCGCCACTGCTGGTGGTAGATAGTGAGGACCTACGGGAACAGGGGAGGAGGCAGCGAAGGGAGAGGTGACGACGATGGGGACTAATGGTGCTCGATTATGATCTGATATGCCAGGTGAAGTGGAAGGACGAGGGGGGCGACGGGAAGGATTACGAGCGGGGCGGGGCGGGGTAGGGCCATTGGGAGCAGGGGAGGAGTCGGAACAGGAGGGGGGAGAGGAAAGGCTGTTGGTGCGGGTCCTTGTGAGTGGAAGGGTGCTGCGAGAAGGGAAGAGGGCATGTTGCTGCTGTGGTTGTTGTTGGGGAGTGGAAGTGGCAGGCTGCAGAGAGGTGGACGTTGACCGGGAGGATCTGAGACGGTCAGGATAGGGAGCGAGCATGATGTGCGAGCGCGGGCGCGGGCGACGAGCAGAAACAAGCAACAGAACAGCTTATAATTATAATAACTCTGATTTGTTTGATTTGATATATTGAAAAATTTCATCTTTCTTCTCAGATCTCATATATATTATATCCTCGTCCTTGTGGCGCAACGCCCTTCATGAGCGGGGCCTCGCCTCCTCCATCACCAGGCGTGGGGACTTCCAACTGTCAACTCATTCACTCCTGCCGGTGGCATGCCACCCACATCCACACCCACCGTAGAATCTAAATACCTGATACCCCCATCGTTTAGCAGCCGTGCTTTGTGTCGATATCGCTCTCTTGTGCCATTGTGACAAGTGCCCGTCACCGCTGCGACTCGGGCAGGTCCCTGACTCCCGCCGACTGGCCGAGATGGGCTTGTAAGCTCAAAAGCGCTAACTTGCGGAGTTACTGGTTACCTGCCATCTTGGTCCGCGTCGGAAGCATTCAGCTACGCGAATAAGCGCTTACAGATCTCGACCCCCCAAAATCGATTATAAATAAATAGTGCAACAATATGTAGATCCAAGCGAGGACTGGATGTTGTAAATGTGACAGGGAGACAATGAAATGACTCTGCAATGGCCAATTGCAAGGAGCACATATGGTTGTTCCTCCCACTCCCACCCTGGTTACATACAGCACAACAACTTATTATGACCGGCAATATGACACCCGCCCGTAGAGCTTGGCGATCGTGCGCAGCTTCACACAAAAAAAAAATTCAAGGAAAAAAAAAAGAGGAGAAAATGGGTATGTCTTCTGACTTGGAGTTAAACTGCCGAGGTGACCCCTGTAAACCATTACCATTACTTACCCGTACCTGATCGGTGTCTTTCGAGATCAGATCGAACGCGGGGTTAGGCCGGAATTCAATACATCCATCAGTTACAGTTACAGCAGATCTTTTTCCAGGCTCATCATAAACAATGTGGTGTTCCCCATGGCATGTGCCAAAGGGCTCGATTTGCGAGAAATATTGGTTCGCCGTAGCCGTAAGGAAGCGCCCAAGTTGCAGCGGACCACAGCTCAACGCGACGCTCCTATTTTGAGGTCGTTTTTAGTCCTTTCCGCAGCCCCAACCCTTTTATTGCTGCTACGTATGTGTACGCAAAGCCGGCTGGATGCCATACACTATACATGAGATCTGGGGTAGTTGTTTCAATTCGCAGGGGTTGGTGGTGATGGCATCAGATCACTGTGTAACATCCCGATCGCCTGGAGATAGCTGTCCTTGTTGCACATTGACCTGATAATCTCTGTGTGAACACCAGGATCGTCATCAATGCCTCCAATTGATATGCGTGATAAATACGTTCCTTGATGCTACGGGACAAAGGAAGAAACTCACGCAGTGTCCAAAGAAATAAGTATCGATTATCACCATCCTTTTGTCGCGCTAAAGGGGTGAGTCAGCGATCCAGAACCCTTCATTGCATGCATATATCCTAATCATCTGTGGTTAGCATTGCGTCTCGGAAGCGCGCAGCTGCGGCACGGCCACCGACGAGAGGCTGTTGGGTGAGAGGGATGAGAAAGACCCAGTCTCCGGGAAGTGCCGGGATATTTAAAAGACAGTTTATCGTATTATCGTAACTACATAGACGAGTGGACCATTGCATTGTATCTTACTTTGTTTCTCATCATTGCCGTAGGTACAACTACATGCCGTTGAACTATTCAAAGTGGGACCAACTTGAGGTCTGCCAGTCTCTTTCTTCTACTCTCAAATCTATCTCCATCCACTCACCAGAATTCTTCCCACAGCTCTCCGACGACTCTGACATCGAAGGGCATCCCAATGTCGATAAAAAGTCCCTTATAAGGTTTCTCTGCATCATTTTCCTATCTTCGATAGTTTCTTCTCACCCTGCTGCAGATGGAAACAACGCGACATTCATGAAAAGCGCGAGGCGCGTAGTCATCGCATCTCAGAGCTAGAAGCCGAGATCGCATGTAACAACGTCCTCCTCACGCGTCTAAGCGCCTTTCAACCCCAGCTTGCTCAGTCTGGTTCTTCGCGCTTCTCTTCTGAAGTAGACCGTTTGCGTACGCACCCTTCACCCGAGGCACCACCTACCAATGCAGCCAGGCCTGTACCGTACGACGAGATGATCTTGCGCCTCCTCGAAACTATCGCGAAAGAGGCGCGAGAACGGGCTGAGTCGGATCAGGATAAACTGGAAAAGCTGTTGGAAGAGCGACTTGATTTCCATGTGAAGAAGCTGAGGGGCGTGACGGAGGAACGAAGGGAGGAGATGGAGACATTGCTAAAGGAGAAGGCTAAGCACATCACTATGGATGATCTCCATGAAGGCTTCGAATCCAAGGCAAGCGCGCTCGTTATTTATTTGATCACCGCAGCTTTCGCTCACATACTTCCCAGTATGTTCCTGCAAAGCCGGAGCCTCTTCCGGTTGCTGGCAAGGGAAAGGAAAAGGCCAAGACCACGGCCACCGAAATCGAGGTACTCAACCCACAGGCGTCGTCGTCGTCTTCGCCTCCAGTCTCACAGGAACCTCCTGTCGATGTCGACGAGGATCTCCTATACATGACACCTTCCTTGGAGACATTCGCACAGATCCCGCTTTGGGACTTTGAAAAGTCTTGGATATTCATTCAAAATCATCGCGACGTTGTAGTGCCCGGTGCATCAGACGCACTTCTCGTTGCCGCGTTCAGGGCCCAGAGGGAAGGCAAATCGAAATATGCCAAGCAGTGTGTGCATCAGAGTCTGGTCTTGCAGTATGGCGAGAAACTTGGAAAAGACGGTGTGCAATTGTTCTTTAGACGGTACATACCCCTCTCTACTCAAAGTATTTCTGCTGGCGCTAACAAAAGCTGTCGTAGTATGGCTTCTGGAGGTCAAGGCGCTCAAGCAATCTTCCGCAAAGACGTCGAGGACACTTATGGACACATA
>QFEA01000325.1:2892-15390 GCA_003315975.1 Lactifluus echinatus | reverse complement strand
TTTTGCAGGTGTAAGGACTCGCACAACGCCAGGAACGGACGCCTTCGGACTCCCGACGAGATAAGATCATATGCGGCTTCCCACACAACTTCAGGGCACCGAACGCACGCCACCAACAATGAACCCTCATCCTTTTCCTCATCTCGCCACCAAGCCACACAACGAAGGTCGCCTATCGTCCTCACCCCACAAAGGTCACCGCACGCTCATCGCCTTCATCATGTCATCACCACCTCGCGCCTCCAATCAAAATTTGTCCCGTCGTCGTAGAATGTTGCGAGACGCCACTCAGTAGCCGTGGGAGCATTAGTAAGCACGACCTAGACACATCTTATTATCCCACTCTGCCTTTTGTTACATATTTCACTACCTTTTGTAGGCCTGCCTTTGTTCTCATCGCATTTCACCTTAGATCTGGCCAGACCACCTCGCTGTTTACACTTTTGATCACTACACTTACTGCACGCGCGTTGGACGCTGTCGCCTACTTTTCATCACCTTTTTCCTTCTTTCTCCTTTTATTGCTTGGAAACTAGATCCCGTAAGCACTCCAATATATATATTAACTGACGCCTCCTGCCTGTAGGAGAGCATTATCATCATCAGATCACCTCCATAAGCCTTCGGAATCAAATATCTTCTTTGTCTCTCTCATCTCAGTCTTGCGTGCGTGTGTGTGTAACCTGCTGCTACATTCGTCCGTCCCCATTGCTCCCTGCATAGCCTGCTGCTACACCCGTCTGTTCCCGTTGCGTCTTGCGTTCCTTGCCTTGCCATTCGTCGTGTCGCTTCACACACACACACACACACACACACACACTCTCTCTCTCTCTCTCTCTCGTCTTATCAGAACTATTCCTGATCATGGTTCGACGCTCTAGTAAGGCAAAACCATCCCCTGAGTCGTCGACGACTGCACCTGCACGTCCTGTCGCTTCGTCTCGTACCCGATCAAAGGTGAGTTCTGACTCACACACACATGCCTTATCGTAACACTTACCGATCGAACGAGGCTGCCCCTGAACAACTCGTCCCCATCACCAGTGGCGAGGAGTTCGATACTCAAGAGATAGATGATGATGATGAGGAGATTGAGACCTCTGACAATGCTGTCAATGCACATATTTCTCCCATACGACGGAATGCGACTATGAACGCGAAAACAGCTGTTGACATTCAGTACTTCTATCAACAAGTTCCAAACCCTAGTGAACCAAAGCCAAATAAAGTGTGCACGCTATGTCCGTGAGTGCAGTGGACTTCTTAATTGTTGTACCTTTCTAACAAGCAGTGAAACTCGCAGTCCCAATAAGCCTCAGATCTATAGATGGAAAAGTTCAAACACAACACTCCGAAAGCATCTGGTCACTTGTCACCCTGATGAGTACATTAAGGTTGCCCGTGAAAAGGTTGTCAGTGAGCATAGCTGGAATAAATATATGAGCGATTTTGGCGATTCTTCTGTACATAAAGATGCTCACGATCACCATTTACGTGACCGCGGGATTCCGCGATACTCTCGATCTGCATTTCTAGACCATCTTGTCCGCTTCATTGTGGTAGATGATCAGGTATGTTCAACGATCTCGTTTATTTTGCATTCTGATATCTCTATAGTCGATTCGCATTGTCGAATGCCCCGAGTTCCAAAGGTTGTGTATGCTCCTCCGTGAGACGCTTGTCAACGCCGACATACCTCACCGCGACAAGGTAAGGGAAGCAGTAATTGACCAATGGAAGAAATCTTTTGAGGCTTTGAAAAGCGATCTCTTGGTACGTTGTGCAGTTTTCTTGCCACTCTATCAGCTAACTTCTATCATAGCGATCTTGCAGGCGAATCAGTTTTACTGCAGACATCTGGTCAAACTCAAACCTTGCGGCATATTTAGCCCTGACTGCACACTGGATTTCCCATGACGGGTCAAGTGGACGCCTGACACTCAAGTCAGGGCTTATTGGCTTTCATCGGCTCAAGAAGAAGCACACAGGTCGCAATATAGCGCAAACAATTTTATACCTCCTTGATCGTGCTGACGTTACCCTGAAGGTAAATTCTTCCATTCCATATACCATTCGTATGCGAACCTCAATCTTTTTTAGATCGGCCATTTTACACTCGACAACACCGAGAACAATGCAGTAGCTATGCGAGAACTGCAGTCGTTGCTCGCAAAACATGAAACAAAAATGGCTGTCAAGATCAATTTTGATAACTTGAACCATCGCGTTCGGTGTTACGCGCACATCATCAATATATGTGCTTCTCACATCATCTCATCCGTGACATCTTCTAAAATGTACATCTCCTGGCTCAACATTCAGATGATTTGACTTACTGTATGCAACTTGCAGCAACTTACATAACGAATCAGACAATGTCGACAACGACGATGTCGACGATGACGACGATAGCGATGATGACGATGACGACAACAATATCGATGGGCCAGAACTTGTTGACTGCTATGTTGATGAGGGAAACCCTCGACTCAGAAGATGGTTTGAGGGCATCAAATGCGCCCCCCTCCGACGCGCTCGAAGGATTATTTGTCTGTTGCGCTCTTCCGATCAACGTAGGGAAGGCTTCCATGACTTCATCCGCAATGGAAACGAATATAATTGGTTCCTTAAGAAAGACGAGGAGGGAAAACGCGTACCCACCCAAGTTAAGGTGCTTCAACCTCTACGAGACGTGAAAACAAGGTGGGATTCGGTGTACTTGATGCTGGAGCGTCTAAGGCTACTGCGGCCGGTTCGTCTGTCTCAGTGGCTAGACACTAGAGACTAGCTGACAGCATTGTGTAGGCCATCGATATGTATTTTGACACCAAAATGCCCGACCACGTGAGTTGCAAGTTGACAGAGCTGGACTGGGATATTCTGGAGGGTTTAGAAGCGGTCTTGCATGTGAGTTATCTACTTTACTGCTGACTAACACTCATTGCGACAACAGGTCCCTCACAGATTTCAGCAAAGCATGTCCTCCGACCGGACCCCAGTCTTATCACAAGCGATCATCAAGTTTGAAATGCTCATGACCAAGTGGGAAAATATCGCAGCAGCGCACGAGTGCCTTGAGCCCTGGACAGCAATCGGTCTGCGCTGGGCAACCAAATATTACATCCGCATGGATGACACTGAAGCGTATATTGTTGCTATGTGTAAGTTCATTGATATATTATATTACTCCAATAACTTATCAATCTACATGTACAGTCCTCAATCCTGCCACTCGCTTCACGTGGATCGATGAGCAGTGGGAAAGCGAATACGTCCAGCGCTCAAAGGAGATCATTTTGACGCTTGTAAGTGCCCTGTACAATTAATCGTGACATGTCTAACCTTATCCACCCTTGCCAGATGCACGAGTACCACAGCCGGACATCTACAGCACCTTTACCTCCTTCTGTCAAACCTGACCAAACTGATAGAAATATGGCAAATCCAACGCGTTTCGCAATTCCGAATTCTGTATATGACAGAAAGAAGTCCTCTCGACAATATGGTGTCAAAGCTGAATTCCAAAAGTATACTTTGGCTGAGGTATCATCTGACAAGACGGACATCTTTCAGTTCTGGGAGGTATGGCTTCAGGGATTGAATGGTGTCATGACTCACTTCCTGTGTAGGCCAATAAGATGGAGTTCCCGACATTATTTGTGATGGCAATGGACTTTCTCCCGATCCAGGCAACCTCTGTGCCTTGTGAGCGTGTGTTCTCCTCAGCAAAGGAGACAGACACCGCAAAACGAAACCGGATAAGCCCAGTTCTCATGGAGGCCATTCAACTACTGAAGTTCTCGCTCAAGGTCGAATGCCTCCACTTTATGGAAGGGCGTGTCATGTTAAAAGCGGCCATGAATGAGGGACTGACGCCAACTTGCAAGCTTGACTCCTTATTTGCGAATGATCCCGAGGCTGCGCTGGACAAAATATTGAAGGAGTTTATTGCCTATGAAGCGAGTATTGATTCCCCTCCCAAATAGATATCGCATTGAAGTCGGGTGGTCCAAGCACAAAGGCTGCGTCCTGGCGGTCTGGTTGGGAGCACAGTTCAGCCCGTTCTTGTGTATCCGTCGTCTTGAAGTGAATGGACTAGCAATATATCTCTAGCACTGTCTTATAATCACGTCCGTCATCCACAATGTCGCGCAGATCGCTTTTGTTTGATAGTTTTGATAAATATTCCACCGTGCCATGAGCCACACATCACACGTCACGTCACATCGGTACTGACCAACCCTGAATCCGTCCTGTTGATGTTTGACAACGAACATGCGCCCTCAAAATTCCCGACAAAGCTCGAGAAAACAGACCGTTCCATGTAAACCAGATTTCGTACGTGTTGGTGGCTGGTACAGAGTACGAGAATTACTTGGCTCTGGTGGTTCAGGTGCGCCAGACTCTGACTTGGGTTGACATACCTTTCTGATTTCTATAGGGAGTGTCTATCTAGGAAAAGATATCGGGACGGGAGCTGATGTTGCTCTGAAGATAGGGCATCCAAACTGCTCACCTTCAAGGCTTACGCATGAGTACAACGTGTATGAGGTAGTTGCTGGCAACATGGGTATCTCGTCAGTACTATGGTATGGCAAAGAGGGCGAATATGAGGTCATTGTCCTGGATCATCTTGGGACATCTTTCGATGATTTGATCAGGAAACAACTGTTTGATCGTGAGAAGACATTCCTGTATGCCTCCCAAATGGTACGTCCGCTGCATTTTTAAGAGCACTCAATTCTCACTCGCATTGCATAGCTCTCAGCCGTGGAGTCCCTGCACACAGAACATTACATCCATCGCGACATCAAGCCTGGAAACTTTATGATTCAAACCGATAACCCTTCCACTGCTATCTTCCTCATCGATTTCGGCCTTGCACGGCTGTACCGAAATCCCGCGACATGCCTACACATCCCATACTCCAAAAACCATTCATTTGTCGGCACTCTTCCATTTATGTCCACCAATGGTCAGCAAGGACATGCCCAGTCGCGTCGTGATGACCTGGAGTCACTTGCATATACGATTGTTTTTTTGTTATGCGGCAACTTGCCTTGGGCCAATACTTCCGCTCGTGGTGATCGAGAGGCAGTACTCAACATGAAATTGTCGATCACTACAGAGGGACTGTGCGAAGGCTTACCTACTCTTTTCTGCGGCTTTATCAATCATATACGTTTCCTTGGCTTCGACGAGAAGCCTGACTACCAGCACCTTCATTCGATCCTCTTGCAATGCTCGGAAATTGATGTTGACCAGCCTGTCCAATCACAACGCTTCGCAGACTCCGCTTGTTCTTCTGTGGGCCCTACCACGAAAGAAGGGCATGGCTATATGCCTGCCAGTGCCTCCAGTGATCGGATGTGAGTAGGTTCTTGAATAATTCATAATCGGTACTAACTTGGGTCAAATTGTCTAGCCTTCGCTCTGCAACTCGCACAAGGCCTCAATCGTGTGGGCACATGGTCTACACCCCCACTGTCAGAAAGCTCAGGAAATAGGCTAGGATTGCTTTCTGGTTGGTGAGACCCTTGCATGTTTTGGCTTGAGTGCCCGTGTGCCGTGTGCTTCTCTGATTTTTGTATTTCCTGTCGTTGTTACTTCCCCACATTTGTTTTAGCAGCTCAGTAGTGTAGTATGGATTGGACAGTCAATATCAGTTATCAGTTATCGTATCATGTCTGTTCATGTTTATTAATAATCCAACTTAGATACAGGCATCAAGGTGCGGCCCACATTTTAGTTCATTGTCATTGCCTATATTGCTCGCCTGATGACACATGACCTGTGAGGCTCTTCATTCCCTCTGACATTATCTTGTTCTAGCTTAGATGCCGTTTTGCGACCCACCACCTCATCTCGCTCAACATCAGGAAGTTGTTCCATTTCACCGTGCGCCCTCCTTTTTATCACCATTTTTCTACTCTAACCTAGATTGTCATTTTGCTACCTATCGCCTCAGCTCGCCCAACAACGTGCGGCCTTTGCCTCTCCACTTTGGTTCGGGACTTATGCTCCCTTATTCGACCAACCTTACCATTCACCGCATTGAGGGCTCGAATCCCCCAATTCCTATCGCCTTCAGCCTTCCAACTTCGACCTTTATTGGCCCCTTTTCCGACTTTACAATTTTCATTCCCAACTTCGCTCCTACCCAACCTTCGGTATCTACGAAATGTAGGTGCTCTCGTTGGTGTAGGACAGACAATTCAGGGAGCGCCGAGCTCCAGTCGTTCTCGAAAATCTTCTGTGTGCGCCTGCCTTTTCCTCTACTTCTACTTCTCTCTTCTCTTTCTTTTCCACTCTCTCCTTCCACCCGTGCCCTCTTCGGATCGTTCACCCCCGTATCAACGACGCGTGCTGACCCGCCTACCATCGGAACCCCTTTTCCCACCCCTCCGGACGACCATTCGACCTCCGTTGATGTCTCCGGACTTGGACACCTTAGCTCGCCTCGATCACACCCACCCGAACTCACTGTACGACACACTCAACAATTCTGTTAAGATCACTACTGCATGCTACCGAGCATGATGGTGCAATACCCATTAGGCAAAGTACCCCCGAATGGGCATCCGTATCACCCCCGGGTCATCATCGTTTGCCCACATCGCCCGCATCAAGTCGCACCAGCTCGTCTACCTTTTCGTATCATGCCACCGCCTCGCCGCCTCCCTGATTGAAACAATTATCATCGAGCAGCTCTTCGTCAGGTGGTGCCTATGCACGATGGCATTCTACCGGCACCAATGGGGCAGGATCAGAGCTGTTGGGTGCGGCGAGTGAAGTGGGCTTGGACTCTTTGCAAGTACACTCTGTGACGGCTTACAGTGCATCAGAGCTTCAAACATTCCACTTGTGAGCGGGTGCGCAAGATGCCGCTCTCCGGACTCAATCCGAGTATGCTCATCGGTTTCCTCTGCAAGAATGAGGCAGACTGGATCAATCTTCGACACAGGTTAACAGAAGTAAGCACGCCCTATGATGCGTCGTCTCGGAGAGAAGAATCCATGCTAACTGGTGAGTATATAGCTGTTCAAGAATCACAAGACCATTTTCTCAATTGTCGATGAACCAACCATCATGGTCAGATGTCGATGATAGCCTCGAATCGATGTCAGATGAGGAAGAGGATCTGCCGGATGACGAAGCTTCCTCCCGCTCGGGCGCTGCCGATGAGGAAGTTCCTACACCTGCTGAGGAGGATGATGACTCTGATGGTGACTTCTTTGATGCTGGTGACAGGACTCCGAAAAAAACGACTTGGACAACATCTTTAGCACTGGATATCGATTTCCAAAACAAGCCCACTGCCAATGAAGGAGAACGCTAGAAATTCCAGTGGTTTATATACCTACTTGCATTTTGCGGAAAAGGCGTGTGGTTGAGAAGAACTTGAATCCTACTGGCATAGCTACGCATGCCCCCATGTAGGATTGATTTCATTACGTGAATGTATGGTGATAATACAGTATACCATTGACACTGACTACTGACCT
Organism: Lactifluus echinatus; assembly: GCA_003315975.1. Taxonomy (NCBI): domain Eukaryota; kingdom Fungi; phylum Basidiomycota; class Agaricomycetes; order Russulales; family Russulaceae; genus Lactifluus; species Lactifluus echinatus. The sequence continues at coordinate 7,885 of QFEA01000325.1, read as the reverse complement.
CGAGACTCGGGACGTGAGGAAACCCGGACAAGGTGTCTACAGTATATCAAGTTCTCCCCTATGCCCCATCCCCGCACATGCACGCGACTTTTGTTCCCTCAATAAACCAAATGCAGTTCGAGTGCGGCATGCACATACTTCTTTGATAAATTGATTACTGTACATGTATGTTTCATATGACCTCGTCGCCACATGTGATAACTAGGAGGCTTCGAAAAAGCGTGAGCTTCGGTGCTAAGGAACGCGGGAGCCGTCAACGTCAGCAGCCTGCGGTGCACCTAGGCGCGAACTCTCGCACGCTGAAAGGGAGACGCATGATGGTGTGCGTCGAGTATGTGGTCGACAGCTGGTGACATGTATCGATGTGCAGGTAGTGCAGCTGAAGTAAGTTTGCAGCGCCCAGTCTATGCACGCAGCATGTGCGAATCTGGGGAAACGACGATGCAGGTATGGCTGGAGCTCAAAAGTGAGGTCCGTGGTGTTGCCGGCAATGCGCTCGAGGATCTCACACACGGCATGTCTGGTTTGAACAGCAACTGTCAGCGTACGGAGTGTCAGCGCGATGAAAAGTAAGAGTTGTAGAAGCCAGACTGGTCGGCATTATGGACGAAGAATTTGGGTCCTGGGGGGGCATGCGCTTCACTCTTTCTGGCTGTATCACACATGGTCGGCAGAGGAAAAAAAACGCACCCAGATGAGTAACAGGCGGCTCTTGTGGCGACTCTCCATCTATATCCGCAACGAAGAGGTGGTAGTATACCCACCGAAAATGAGGTGGAAGTGAGGCAAGGTGATGGAGAGCATGTTCAAGACGATCCGAGTCGACGCCCGGAATGCAGAGTGTGTTGAACAAGAATCTGGAAGAAAAAGATGAAATATATCTGGATTTTAACGACGGTGAGAGAGAAGTTGTTCCCTGAGTGACTTGAGCGTTGTTAACGACTGCGAGAGTGTGTGTGACTTGAGCCGGCTTGAGTCGGCTCCAAGCCGCGACTTATCAACTGGCTCGGCTCGGCTCAGCTCAGTGAGGTTTGAGCCATCGGTTCGGCTCAGCTCGCAAGCCGACTGGGCCGGCTCAGGGCGGCTCGGCTCCGGTTCGGCTTGGCTCGTGGAGTCACCGCAACACTACCCCTGAATGCGTGCTCTTCTTCTTCGGTCCATCTGAATTTGTGTCCTTTGGCGCAATGGGCCACTAGTTTGTTTAGCGGTGCCGCTCTTGCGCTGAACCCTCGGATGTACCGCCTATAGAAATTCAGGAATCCCAGGAAACTCCTGACGTCCTTCAGATTGCGTGGGGTTTTCCATTGACAAATCCCTTCCACTTTAACTGGGTCCATGGCTACGTGCCCCTCCGAGACGATCACTCCAAGGTACTTGACCTTGGGCACCTTGAATGTGCACTTCTTGGGCTTTAGGTAGAGATCGTGGTCTTGGAGTACCTGAAGCACTTGCTCCACAATTTGCTGATGTAACCCGTAATCTCTGGGGGTATGGATCAGGATGTCGTCCATGTATACTGTCACGTATCCGCTGTCAATGAGGTCCTTGAATATGTGGTTCATCATTGCTTGGAAGGTTGCTGGCAAGTTGGTCATTCCAAAGAACATGACCATGGGCTCAAAGGTGCCTCTGTTCGTCTTGAATGCCCCTTTCCATTGGTCGCCTTCCTTGATACGGATGTTGTTGTACCCCCATCGTACGTCCAGTTTGGTAAACAGCTCTGCCGGTCTGTCTGCTCGAGCCGTTAGTCTGTTGATGAGTTCGTCGATCAGGGGGAGGGGGTAGTTGTTACGTTTCGTCCATTTGTTCAGGGCCCTGTAGTCGATGACTGGTCGTAGCGCGCCGTCTTTCTTTTTGATGTAGAAGAAGGCCGACGTGTAGTTAGACTTTGTCCCTTGGATGTAACCCATCTTGAGTTGTTCATCTAACCACTTGCTTTGGGCCTCCTGCTCTGCGACCGTTAGTGGGAATATGTGACAGTCAATAGTGTCTGGTGCCCCATCCTTGAGTTCTACGGCGTGATCCCATGGTCGCGACAGTGGGAAGCGTTTAGATGCTTCTTCACTAAACACCTTGGCGAATTTGTGGTAGTGTCTGGGGACAATCTGATCCCAGGGTTTCTCTTCTTTCGGTGCCACTTGCTCGGCAAGTTGTTGCGCCACTGTATTCCTGCAGAACCAGAGTACCAATTTCTCCCCTTTCTTCAGGAAGGGTTTGTTTTGTATGGTGGCTGTACACATTCCAGCGATGCGTGTGCACTTTTCTGGTCTTGGTCCAGCTGCTCCTGCGGTTTTAATGATTACCGCCATGTCGAGCGTCCCTTGCCCCCAGTTAGGTTTTGGATTTGCTGCTACAAACCATGGGTATCCTAGCACCATGCGGTGGCCTCCCATTTCTGCAATGTAAAAGTGCAGGGTGTGTACCTGGTCTCCTGTGGTCACTTCTAGGTCTGTATACTTGGTGATTGACCCGCTCTTATTACTGGTACCATCTGCATTGTGCAAGCGTTTGGGGTGGAGGAGGAGTTTAGTCCTGAGTTTGTGTTGATCTACAAACTCTTGACTTATGAAACACTCCGTAGCTCCGCTGTCTACAAAGGCTATTAGGTCGGCCATTTTCAACGCGGTTCGGAATTGCACAAGAAGTCTCATTGCATTAATCCGAGGCATGAATACATCACGCTTGTTACGTGCAAGTCCTACGCGTATCGACTAAGGCTGCTACTGGACGGAGTGTCACGTCCTCAGCCGAAGTGTGTCTGTCTCTGGGCGAGTCAAGGCAATGGGCCTTGAGGAGTGGTGGTGCACAAGCAGAGGGAAGGGTCAAGCGACTTGGTATTGTCACAAGGAGAACAGACTTAGGGTCTGTTCACTACGTCATATAGTGCTTATATAGGGCTACGTGCTACCTATGAGTAAGCGTCCTAATGTACAGTAAGCATGCTGACTGAGGGGTCAGTCAGCATCAGTAAGCGGTCTCAATCAGCACTTAGTAAGTGCATCAGTCAGCGTATTTGTAATGTACAGTAATCAGCGCTCAGTCAGCCTGGATCTGCAGTCGTAATGTAATTAGTCCATCGGTATGTGTAATCAGTCGAGGCCCTGAATGCGAGCCAGAGAAAGAAGTTGTAACATTACCCCCCACTAGGTCCTTTGGCTGTCCCAGCCAATCTAGTCCCAGTCCGTAGTGTTCTGCTGGTCTTGCAGGCCGTCAGCATCGTTGAACCAGCTGTCGATGTCATTAGCCGTGGCCATGCAGATGGAATTCATATTGCGCGGGATGGCAAAGGGGGTGCCTGCTGCTGCCAACCTGGCCTGGTACGCGCTGAATTCGCCACGACTCTGAGTGTCTTGGCCATTACGTGTGACGAACTGGAGGTGTGGCCAAAGCTGGTGGTAGGCGTGGGCCACTTGGAGTCTGTAGCGGCTTTCGTTCATCTCGCCGCGGTACTGCTTGATCAGGATGCGTGCTGAACGCAGCTTGTCTTCTATCTCCCTAGCCTTCTTGACCCAGTGGTGTTGATTGTCGGCCACCTCGCAATAGAGCTTGTTCATGGCCCTCCATCGCAGTATCTCACCGCGTAGGAATGGTGAGTCAAGGTGTGCGATGGCTTGGTTGATGTATGGAGTGTGTTCTTCCTCGCCTTCCAGCAAGTGCTGTATGAAGGCCATGATTTGTGGTCCTGGGAGTACCCTTGGCTTAGCCATCAGTTCCTGTACCCAAATGGGCTGTCTGCGTCCCATCGTCAGTCTCATGACTGGGTGGATGTGGTTCATGTTGATGGCCTGGTACCTGGCGGTTTGGTACATTCCTGCATAGTCTGTGATCAACCGCGTAGTGTATCCAGGGTTGCTCTCCTGGTTCAGGACAAAGGGGTACCGGGGGTGTTGGTACGAGAGTGCGTGGTCCAGCTCTTCTTCCAGCGTGCCGGTCTCCAGGTAAAAGGTGGGGTCTGGTGGTGTTTGGGGATCTTCATCATCAATTTCTTCATCTAAGGCTTTCTTTTCGTTCCAGATGCGTTCCACCGCCTCTCTGGCAGTGGTCTTCCTAGTGTTGCGGCGGCCCGGAGCTGGCTACGAGCTGTAGCCGAGCCACCACTGAGCCGGCCCGGCTGGCTATGAGCTGGAGCTGAGCCGATGGTTCAACCAGAGCCAAGCCGCGCTGAGCCGAGCCGGTTGAATAGCCGCAGCTCGGAGCAGGTTTCGAGCCAGCTCGAGCTGGCTCGAGCTGGCCCTCACCTCATGCATCGACATCTTCGCTATCCCTGTTCTCAAATGACCATTGCATGGACCACAGCGATGAACAGAACGCATCAACGCGTGGGTCACCAAAATCTCCTCCATCTCCAGTTCACCTGGAACCGTGATGACCAGTGACAAGCCCCTGTAAGGCTGCCACCTCATCGCATCGACACAGGACTCACACAACCTATAGGTACACAGTAACTGGCATTTTGGCGTCGACCTCAATGCTCTGGTCTCTGCCACTCATAAATGCCTCAAGGGTTCCAATCTCAAGTCCCAATCTCGTTCCCTTCACTTCTGCGTTCTCAGTAGTGTCCGCATCAAACTGCTGTCCACATTGGACTCGACGATGCCCACCCTTCTCTCGTCTTGCACCTCATTACCTCCGCCGTCCTTATTCCTTTTCCTTGGACAACTTCTTTCATTCTCATACCATCTACCTCTACCTTAGCTACACATTGTACAGGGAGACTACGTCTACGTCTTGATGTCCTTATTAAAGCTCGATTTTTAATAAACATGAACATGACAATACAACAACTTATGATTCATTGATTGTCTATTCTGTACACTGTACTGCTGAGCTGCTAAAAATATTGTGTGAAGGCAACGATGACAGGTAACATGGATATCAGTGAAATACACGGCACACGGAACACCAGTAAAAAAGTCCATCTAAGCTCGTCTCACCAACCAGAAAGCAATCCCAGCATCTATTTCTTGAGCCTGCTGGTGGTGGGGGTGTACGA
>QFEA01000322.1:0-23524 GCA_003315975.1 Lactifluus echinatus | reverse complement strand
ACCAGTGATGAGCCCCTGTAAGGCTGTCATCTACATTGCATTGACAACTCACACCACCTATAGATACACGGTTGACTAGCGTTTTGGCATTGACCTTGATACCCTGGTCTCCGCTACTCATCAACCCCTCAAGGCTTCAAACCTCAAATCCCAATCTCATTCCCTTCGCTTCTGTGTCCTTAATAGCATCTACAAGGAACTGCTGTCTACATTGCACTCAACAACACCCACCCTTCTCTCCAGTTGATCTCAAAAAGCTTTCATGTGCGTGTCTGATCTCTTATTTTCTCATAACACTCCTTCTCTTCAGCTACCTCTAGGCAATCCTCCAGTAGCTAAGCCTTCTGTTGCATCCTCTTCAGCCGTCTCTTCCTCCTCCCCAGTGCCTTCAAACATGCAATAAACCACATCTATCGCTCCCGCACAGGTATCTAGCTCTTCATCGACATCCATTGCCTCGGTGAGCCATTTTCCATCAACTTGGATAAATTTTCGGGGTTTTGATGTGTCCGACAGGTTTCATCTGCTTCGTCTGCGTCGATTGCGAGCCCGGTTAGCTCAAGTAGTCCAGCTGCCACTGCCGCAAGGACTACAACATCTGCTTCCTCCATTCTTCCTTCACCTTCAGTCTCGAGTGCCCCATCCTAGTCAGATCAGGGTGACACCCCAGCCCCACTTTCTACTCCCATCAGAAGTCAACCAGCGATTGGGAGGACACACTTGAGGACATCACATGCCCTTAGGTGTGAAGAAACCCTTATATACGCTATGTAAGTCGGTTGCGTGCTGTAGGCACGTTCGCCAAGAGTGGAACAATAGAAGGAGTTTTTGAGAATGATGGAAGGGGTGCGTGCGTGCGTGCGTGAGCTATGACGACACGTGCTCATGGAGTGAGACTAAGGCCAGAGCGCAGAGACGACGGTATGGTGGTGATAGCAGGTATGGAAGCAGACGGACAAGCTTGAGCGGGCAGTGGCGAAATGAGGCGGGAATATGGGGATAGAGGCAAATGCAGACGCGGACAGGTGAGCGAGGGGACGGCGGCGAGGCGAGACTGGCACAGAGAGAGACGAGATATAAAGGAAACGCACGGGCGCGGTAAAGGGGTTTCACGCGTGGCCGAGACGACGATCGGACGATAAGATGAGATGAGAAAGAGACAAGCGAATTGGATAGAAAACCCAAATGGTACTATGCACTCCTTACCAGTAGGTGTCAGTTTATATACAGTTTTAAGTACTTTACGAATCTAGATCAAGTCAGAACGAATAAGGACAAGGTAGGAATAGCTTGGAGTTGGCAAAAGGCAATAATGATGAAGAGGGAAAGGCGTCGATGGTAGTAAGTGAAAATAATCCGAGGCATGCATGGTACACGCGACAATTGGGAGAGGTAATGTTGAAATATCGAGGGTAAAGGAGCAAAGCTGGCTGGGGTGCCGACGAGGATAAAGAAATGTCTAGAAAATGAGTAAAGTAGAACAGAATAGGGTAGATGAATGCCATCGGGGTTGTGCTTACTGATGCCCCTCTTCTACTACTTCGCGGCGAGTTGAGGCTGACACGACAGCGGGTGCGTGCTTGATTGGAGGAGACGTTCGGTGGTGGTGACGTGGCGAGGGCGATTGAGGGTGCGGCGATCGTTCTGATGGTGCTGAAGCAGGGACAAGGAGGTGAAAGGCGGTGACCTTTTGTTGTGTGGCGTGGCGGCGAGCTGAGGAAAAGGGAGAGGCTTTATTTGGGTGTTGCGTTGCTGGTGGCATGCGTTCAGTGCCCCCGGTTGCATGGGAAGCTGCATGTGACCTTATCTCGTCGGAAGGTCGGAAGTCTGAGCCTCCGTTCTGAGCTTGGCGCTACGCAAGTCCATACAACTATCTTTTATGGCTGCGTGAGGAATATCACAAAATATGGCAGGTTAGATACCTTGAGGCAGTGATCAACGGTATGACGCATGTAAGGGTGAAGCCGGTTTCCATCTCAACAGCTCATTGCACAGGGCATCAACAAAGGTAATCGTGAACGATTGTGAATTGAGAGATGTGCTCGAGAGCGTTGCTCCTGTATGTGGCAACCGGGTCCTTGCAAACGCGCTCCGCTAGGGGGGTGAGACATGTGAGGGCTCGCTGGAGCGAGGTGGTGAACTTGTGTTGCCTCAGATACCAGTTGCACTCCGTCTCACCCATATGTTGTAGTTGGAGCTGGTGTTTCAGTGCGAGAGGCTGCCCGCCTTCTGTGCAGAGCGATGGTTGTCACGTGGGCGGCCAGATGAGGGTGACGAGGGTCGACAAGTGCGTGGTAGAGTGCAGCGCAACCGTCCTCAACATTACGCAGGGGGACGCCATCAGGCACCATCACCACATTTTGCCACTGATTGGCGAGCCTGCGGAGCGCCTGTGGTGGGTGTATACGGTGGGAGAAAGGCAAAAGGTATCAAAGGTCAACGATGCGAGTTGATCATTCACCGTATCACAATACGTACATTGTGGATCCTGCTCATGTCACTCTCGCCCCGTGCGAGCTGGGCGATGATGCGTCCAGGGTCGAGCGGGCCATGTGGATGCGTCAGGGACAGACATGGTCTGCTTCGTGGGCATGTGGAGGAGCTCGGGGATCGGGGTCAGTGGGCGGTCGCTCAAAGGTGGTGCGGTCGATGGGCAGCTGCCGACCATCACGACGGACTGCGACGAGTTGCTTTGGACATCCAGTTGCCACTCGGTGATGTGGGGTACGAATTCAAATTCGTCTGGGTGTGCGTCAGCCACTACTAGCGGGTCGCGCAGCGCAGGCACTGGTGGAAGAAACGAGCTGGCAGTGGGATGCGTCGGGTTCGGCACAGACAAAGAGACGTTTTGCAATCCAAGCTCGTTGAGGGTGAGGTCGAGCTTAAGTGTCATTTATCCTGGTGCAGATTTGCGGCCTAGGTTCCTGTGACATCGCCGGAATGCGTCGTGTGCAAGTCACCGTCTTCCTGTGGAAATTATTATGAAGATCGACGACATCCTCAAAGAAGTTGCACGTACTGGCACAGGCACTGGTTGCAGCTGGTTAGTCAAGTCGTATCGCAACTCGGTTCGGCCAGGCGGGGTTGTGAAACGTCGAGGAGCAATCATAGTATTCGTCACTGCGTGCCCTGCCGTCAGTGTCAGGGTCCTGACCTAACCGTCTCATTGCGGGTTCAACACTGAGCGCGCCATAAATTCCGTTTGCTATGGCTGACGAAGCCAAGATGAATGGCACGCCGGAGTCCAGGATTGCAGTTGAATATACATATCCTGATCGTGAGTGACCAAGTTGGAGTGGCGTCTCTGTACCGTTGATGTACATGGTGATCGCATGGACTTCCACTTCCCAGAAAACCGTGCCCTGGCGTTCTTGTACAAGTGTCGAGTAATGAATCCGGCTTGGATCAGGTACCAGCTCTGAGGGATGCAGCCCAATGCCCAGCATTGACGGGACAGCAGTTGAGCCAGGTCGCGAAAGAGAGAGCGAGATGAAACGAGATGAGGGGGCTAATTCGGCAGGCGTTGTAAGTTGGCTGCGTAGGATGTAGTTTGCAGTACGAATGGAATTGGTTTTGATAAGATGAGGTGCGTGTATGCAAATGCGTGTGCGATACGACGAGGCGGCGGTGGACGAGAGCCGGGGAAGTCGACCGAGAGACTTATGATAAGGGAAGCAACAGAAGTGAAACGCAAAAGGGGCGGGCGCTGCGAGTGGGCAAGAGCTGGCGGGCTAAATGGTTGGACTCGGAGGCGGAAGAAGCTGGATCGGATAGGTGCAGAGAGGAGACACGCAGGCGACAGGAATCGGACGTAGAGGCAGATCAAACAAGCGAGGCAGAAGAGAGAAGGCTTGGATAGATATGCAGATGTACTATTCCTTCCTACAGGCAGGAGGCGTCAGCTTAAATACATGTTCTGCTTACAGGTTCCTAGCAATATCCAAATAATAGAAGGAAATGGAAAAGACTGAAAAGTAGTTGAGGTCAGTAGATTGATAGTGATGACGAAGGAAGGAAGGTAGAGGGAGAGCGTGTGGTATCGATAGGCGGCGGTGGTGGCCTGTCCTGAGCTAAAGGTGAAGCACAAATGTAACAAGAAAATATCTAGAAAGGAACGGTAATGAAAGCGGGTGATACTGAGAAGAGGAAAGTCGAGTTCATGCTCACTGTTGCCCTTATCTCCTACTAGCGATGTGCTATGGCCTTTCGCAAAGGCAGGACAACGTCTGGTTGGTGCAATCCTGGTGCGACGGTGATGTGACAGGGACGGGGAGCGGCGTTGTGCTCTCTTCACCATGTGGTGGCAAGGGCGAGGGGTGCGATGGCGACCTTGCGACGTGTAGTATCGTGTGGTGAGGTGGCAGTTGGAAAGAGAGGTTCGTTCTCCGCTAAGCGTGCGCTTGGTGCCCCAAAGTCGTGTGGGAGGTTGACTGGGCCTGGGATCTTATCTACGTAGGAAGTCCGGAGGCATCGGTTCTGCGATCCGAAAGCATCTATTCCACTGCTGGCGTCATCCGAGTCCTTACAGTGTGATGTGTGATGCCAAAGAGATTGGAAGATACCGGAACACTGTCGCAGCCATTTTCATCCGTGGTGACAATGGACTGTGCAATGACAGAGTTCAAAGGAAGAGCAAGGTCAAGAAGACCATCGAATTCGTGCTCAAGAGGTTCCGAGATAACAGTTGTTGCAGTGGCTATGATGAAGTAGACCGTCAATCAGTGAAGGCACGGTGAATGATTGAACATGCACACCAAAAGCCTCATTACTCAGGCTGTATCCTCCAATCTTTATCCCAGTATATAGGCCCACTCACGTTACCGGCAAGGTACCCAATTGAAAACTGAGAGCCTGTGGCGACACCGGAAACTGAAGGGTCATATTGACACCCTTAAGCACCCGAGCATGCTGAGGAAGTGCCAGATGCCGAAGTGAGCCACTATAAGAGGTGCGTGAGTTGCAAACAGTTCGTCGACAGAATGAGAACCTACCATGTGAGAAGACCCCATGTCAACCTGGAGGGAATAATTTTGACTATTACTGCCCACTTGCACGGCGACCACGGCGACCATGTAGACACTGAAGCCAAGGAAAGTAAGAACTTATCAGCATACGAGGTAAGAGAGGGAAGGGACGGGGAAGAGAGGCCACTGGAAACGTAAACAAGCAGTGCGGCGTGTGACAGAAATAGAAATGGCGCATAAGCAACGGGAACGACAGTGAGCAAGATTAACGATGTTGGAAGGCGTAAGCTGCAAGTTGCAACGTGCCCAAACTGGGGGCCAAAGGACCAGCACAGAGAAGCACCCAAGGGCACAGGTCTCAATATGGCTGTGTGGCGGCGTCGAGGCAAGAACGAAGAACAGCCCCTGGTGATACGAACGACATCAAACCATATAGACAACCACAGAATCTGCATAGCCCCGCATCCTTGGAGATTGGGGTCAAGACGTTCGGGAAACAAAGGCTTATTATGAGCCAACCAAGTCAGCTGTGCTGAACAGAGAGAAGACTCACCGCTTCATACATGCCAGTCCCGACCATATTCAAGGGCAGGATGATGCCAGCGGGGCCACCAGCGCCCTCGTCTCTCAACATTTCACTGTGCATCGTACGTGCTTTCCCCTTCCAATGGAAAATTGGATAAGTTCTTGGGGAACTCTGGGCATCAACGAGACCTTTATAAATGCAGTGTGTGAGATAAAAGTATGCCTTGTCGCACTCCTCCATAATGTGATGACTGACCATTGCACACTAATGGTAGAAATTTCTACCGGATCTTGCGGCGAACCTTGTGCGTACACTGCCTGCACATGGGGCAGGGTACATGTCTTATCCTCTTACAGATGAGTGCCCATCTGAAGAATGTCCACCATGGGAGCCATGTATGCGTCTTGAAGTGGAACGGGAAATCAAACTTGGAGACGAGGCCATGGCAGTGAGGGAGTCCTGCAGTGTCATAGTTGTTACAAGTAATCTGTGAACTTCTCATTCATTATCCATCTGTGCGCATGTGTATCAGTGGAAGGCAGACATTGTGAGAGGACATGGAGGCACTAGAGAATAAGGATAGGTGACGCAGCTGGTTGAAAGCGGGGAGTGGGGTAAAGTTGGCTCGTGGAACCGGCTAGGAGCCGGCTTGAGCCAGCTTGGAGCCATAGCCGAGCCGTAGCTGGCATACTAGCCGGCTAAGCAGTAGCCGGCTAAAAGTGGCGGCTTGACCACATTTGGCTCGGCTCGGCTAACACTGAGCTGGCAATTAGCTTCGGCTAGAGCCGGGGATTAGCCGGAGCCGCCCGCAACACTAGCGTCAATGAGCAGTCATGAAACCTAAGCGTGGAAAAGCTTCAAGGCTCCTGGCGATCCCATTGGAACCCTAACCCGAATCCAAGCCAGTGGGCTGAAACTGCAGGTCCACCGCGAGCCCCACCGCGAGATCCAGATGCAATGGATACCTCTGCCGTTGTCAAGAAAGCGGTAACGGATGCTGAAAGAGAGAAGGCGTTAAGAGAAGGAAGATGTTTCGCCTGTGGCAGACAAGGTCATCTCTCTTGCAACTGCCTGGATCAATCGCCCCGCATCCGGACCGTCAAACCCGACGTGTCAGATAAGATCCCTGCCTCGGAAGGAAAGCCTGCCTCGGAAGGAAAGAAAGAAGGGAAAGGAACGGCGCTGGCTCAATCCCTAGCGCAAATGGATAAGAAAGAGCAAGCGGATTTTATGCGAGAACTTGGACTACATCCGGGTTTTCAGGAGGCCTAGATGCAGGAGCTCTCATCAAGGCCATGAATTTAGAAAGCGTATACATAGCAAAGAACTGGTCGATCAAGACTGGATTCTTACTCCACGCTGGAAAGAAACGAGCTCTAAAGAAAGGATTGTTGGACACAGGAGCCACTGAGTGTTTTGTCCACCCACGGGTAGTCAAACAACTCCAGCTGAAGTGTATTCAATTGTCCAAACCGTGCAAAGTCAAAAACGTTGATGGAACGCTGAATCGCTAGGAGATATCACGCATGCGGTATTAATAGCCATTAAATATAATGGCGTCCCTAAGAAACACCTGTTTTATATCGCCGATATAGGGCAAGATGATCTTATCCTAGGTTACCCCTTCTTCGAAGCCGCCAACCCTCAGATTAATTGGAAAGACGGTCGGCTAGAAGGAATAATGATCCTTACCACTACAGCGGTACCGGTAGAGGAAGAAAAGATACGTCATCAGCACAAAACAATGTGGGTAGCAAAGACCACAACTGCCAACCAACTAGCCGTGGAAGAGAATCTTAAGAAGGAGGTGAAAACATGGGAACAACTGGTGCCTAAGCGGTATCACAGTTTCAGAAAGATCTTTCAGGAAAAGGCATCGGAACGATTCCCTGAAAAATAGCCTTGGGATCACGCAATAGATCTCAAACCCGATGCTCCTGCCTCCCTCGATTGTCGAGTGTACCCACTAGCACCAGCTCAAAAGGAAGCGGCTATGGAATTTGTTACTGAGAACCTACGCCTTAAAAGAATTCGTCGGTCCAAATCCCCTTATGCCAGTGGTTTCTTTCTTGTCCCAAAGAAAGACGGAAAATTCAGGCCAACTCAAGATTATCGCGCGCTCAATAAATGGACCATCCCGAACAAATACCCGCTCCCCCTCATTTCGGAGCTAATCCACGATCTGGCTGATAAAAAGCTATTCAGTAAATTTGATGTTCGTTGGGGTTATAACAACATTCGAATTAAAGAGGGTGATGAGTGGAAAGCTGCTTTTAAGACGAGCGCCGGGTTATTTGAACCCACTGTGATGTTCTTCGGCCTTACAAATTCTCCAGCTACATTCCAAACGATGATGGACGATATTTTCCAAGAGGAGATTGCACAAGGGTGGCTCCACGTTTATATGGATGACATGATAATTGCTACAGAAGATAATGACGAGGAACATGCCAAAAAGGTCGTGCACGTTCTTAAGAAGCTTCAGAGCCACGACCTTTTCCTTAAACCTGAAAAGTGCCAGTTCCATCAACATGAAGTTGAATACCTTGGTGTTATCATCGGAGGCGGGAAGGTCAAAATGGATCCGACTAAAGTAAAAGGCATTACAGATTGGCCAGTCCCCGGATCGGTGAAGGACGTCCACAGCTTCCTCAGCTTTTGTAACTTCTATCGCGCCTTTATCCGCAACTTCTCCAACATCGCCCGACCCCTGAATGATCTCACTTGCAAAAACCGCCAGTGGAAATGGACAGCCAAGGAACAGGAAGCATTTGAGTGCCTCAAGTTCGTCTGCAGCACCAACCCCGTCCTTCATTCCCCCGATTGGTCGCGTCGTTTTATTTTAGAAACTGATGCTTCTGGATTCGCTCTTGGGGCAGTTATTGCCCAAGAATTTGAGGATGGAGTCCACCCGGTCGCGTTCCATAGCCGGAGTCTCATGCCAGCGGAACAGAATTATGACGTGCACGATAAGGAATTGGCAGCCGTTATCTTTGGGTTCAAATGCGGCCACCCACTCTTCCTCGGCACGCGCCACGCTATTGAGGTCAGAACCGATCATAAAAATCTGCAGTATTTCCGCGAGCCCCAGAAAGTATCTGGCCGCCAAGCCAGATGGATTGAATACCTTCAAGACTTCGACTATGAGTTGAAACATATCCCTGGCCACGAGAACACGATCGCAGACCTCCTTTCACGTCGAAAGGACCTTAATAAGGGAGTGAACACTGAGGAGCCCCGCATACTCCTTCCGGAACATCTGTTCATCTCGAAAATTTTCCTCAAAGACGATCCTAATGAGAGGCATGCGATACTGCGAGAAGTCCATGACAGTCCGGCAGGAGGTCACCCAGGCATCGCTAACACCTGGGAACTCGTGAAACGATCCTATGAAGGCCCACGACTGCGAGAATTTGTGGAACAGTACGTGAAAGGGTGCAGCAAGTGCCAGGAGTCCAAGACCAACCTCCCCAGGAGGAAGGCGCCACTTCAACGCTTCGACACGGCTGTAGATCAAGGACCATTTCAATATGTGTCCATGGATCTAATCACTGATCTGCCCAAGTCGGATGGCTTCGATTCCATCCTCACAATCGTTGATCAGGGGTGCTCAAAAGCCACAAAGTTCATCCCTTGCAACAAAACGATCGATGGCGAAGGGGTAGCGCAGGAATACCTCCGGCACCTCATCCCTTGGTTTGGACTCCCTAAGCATATTATATCAGATAGAGACCCAAGGTTTACATCCAGATTCTCGTGAGCGATGTGCCAGGGATTGGGAATCCAGCAAAATCTGTCAATGGCCTTCCACCCTCGAACCGATGGGCAAACAGAGCGAATGAACGTGTTTGTGCAACAATACCTGCGTCCCTGGACCAGCACACATCCTCATGCATGGGCTAAGATGCTCCCCATTGCAGAGTACGCTCACAACTCCTGGAAACACGATGCAACGCAGAAATCGCCCCACGAACTCTTAATTGGGTGCACACCTCAAGTCAAGATAAGTCTCAGCGAGGAGAATGTCCCAGGCGCTCTGGAGCAACTTAAAGCCCTGGAAGAGTGTCGCACCACAGCCCAGAAGCGTCTAGAAGACATTCAGAGGCAGAGGGATGAGCGCAAGGTGGTAGCGTTCCAGGTCGGTGACAAAGTCTGGCTTGAGTTGAAGAACTTGTCGATAGGGGGCCATAAAAAGTTGTCGCCAAAGAGAGTAGGGCCCTTCCCAGTCACGGAGATCATAGGGCCAGTATCTTATCGCCTGCAGTTGCCTGAATCAATGAGGATCCATAATGTGTTCCATGTGGATCTCCTAATGCCCTTTAAGGAAACAGAGGCATATGGCACGCCGTTTACACGCCCGCCACCAGTTATAGAAGAAGGTGAAGAAGAATATGAAGTAGAGTCAATCCTAGACTCTAGGCGACAGGGCAGAAGGCGAAAGCTTCAATATTTGGTGCATTGGAAGGGATACTCGCATGCTGAGGATTCTTGGGTGGACCATAGCGATCTGCACGCCCCTGAACTATTGAAGGCATTCTACCTCGGAAATCCAGCCGCGGTTGGACAGCCTCCAGCATAAGAACCCTCCTGGCCACCACTCGTATTGCCCAGCAAAAAGGATCATTATGGGCACGCGATTCGAACAAATCAGCGTCCCTACTATGTCCTCTAAAATGTTTCAACGCCGCCCGCTTAAAACAATCTGCAATTCCCTCCCTTGTGGGAGGGAGATTTCGCACTTCATTTCCTAAATCTCGCCTTGTTATACCTGCCAATAAAACTTATCGCACCCGGCCTCGCATCAATCAGTGCGAGGAGATCTAAGCGTAAGCGCCTCGCGCCGAGCTCCCGGCACTGCCGATGCCACCCCCACCAACCGCGAGACGCCTTCAGTTTTGCTTGCAACAAATCGGCAAGCTTTGAAGTCTTAATGCGCTGCCCAAAAATGTGTCCTATTTCTTAAGTATCTGCTAGGTAGAAGAAATGTACACAGAAGCCATCTGTGCTAACCGCATCCCAAGCGCACTCATTAACCATCATCAACACTCTAATTACCAATCTTGCCCCTTTTCCGGCTAGCGTACTTAGGACGTTGACAAGGAGGTGATGTCACGATTTGCGTCCGATAAGTACTTGTACAGATCTCGTGTTCAAGATATGATAAGGCCCGGCCCGGATGAAATGTCCCATGATCACGTGACAAGACGTGCGTCATGATGACTGGGTTATCTGATCTGCGTGAACCCTCGATCAAGTTGCTCCGCTTCCTCTCTGGAACCCTGGATTGTAGTAGACAATGACTCGGTACTATAGGTATGACTCCCCTGTACAGTATATAAGTCTTTAGTGGTAGGAGGACGAGCCCTAAGCTCGTTCTCCTTGTGAATATCAGGTCTTTTGGCTGTATTCCTTGTGTGAGCATCTTAGAAGCTTCAGGAAGCAACTAGGGCTGCTATAGTGCCCTAGATCGATACAGTGAACTGTCCCCCTCAAGTCCGTCCTGCGTGATTGGATCCCCGTTTAGATATACGAAAACGTGGCCAGTATCTGTGATACTAGGCCTCGCCCGAGATCCCCGAAAGCGTGAGAATCCTGCGAGTCGTGTCGGGCAAACTCCGAGTACCTCGCTTAGTCATATAAGTAAATTAGCGTTCTACAAGTAAATCTACAAGTAGATATCGCACGAATCTGGTGACACGCTGGCCTGAGCGTGACAAAATGGCACAACTGAGTGTGCTTGGTGCCAACACCGTATTCACTTACGCAAAACAGATGGTATTTTTTCCCTGTGCTCAAAGTGCGCCTTTATTTACGTCTCGTTCTAAGCTTTCGGTTCTCAAGTCATTGCATGATCACCATTATGTTCATCTCAATGTTAAACCAGACAATTTCATGATAGGTACCAGTAACAGGTCGAGCCGAGTCTTTCTTATCGACTTTGGACTCACTCGGCTCTTCTGCAACCCAACCACTCATAATCACATCACGCAAGTCAAGGGACTTGACATCACTGGCACTGTCCATTATTCGTCGATCAACAATCATCTCAGGCTAACACAATCGCGACGCGACGATCTAGAGTCATTGGCATATGTTATTGTTTATCTAGTGAAGGGACATCTACCCTGGCAAGGCATCACTGTCCATCCCGGTCAAGTCCATCATGACGAAGTTTTGAAGTTAAAGCAAGTGACAACGGCCAAGGCCCTTTGTGAGGGTCTGCCACAGCCGCTTATCAAGTTTATTCAGTACATACGGTCCCTCGGCTTTGAAGACAGACCAGACTATCGGTACCTGCACTCCCTCCTCGCGCAGTGCATACTGCCGCTCAATCAGATGTCACCGACAACATGGACTGAGCCCCAACTCATCACTGGCCAATAGGGTTGTCATTCGTAGAAAGGCATTTGCAAGTATGTGATCTCTAATAATTCGTTGGAAGCGAACTCAAAGGAACTATAGATGCCGTTGTCACCGTCTCCTAATGTAGGTGGAGACCCGGTGATGTGGCTACCTCTCGCGCAATCTTAACGTCTCAATCCCATCATTCCCATGTATCGCCAACGTCTCTCACCCCCTTCTTGATTTTGTTTTGGACACTCCTCCACAGTATCATACTTCACTGTGCTCTGCAACTGCAAACCTGCCCATGGCCCTTTTGTAGTACCATGCTGTATGTATGAGATGGATGCAGCTCATGTTGTAATAGAATACATCATGTCTCAAGAACTGGATCTCACGTGCTGTCGAAATGCAGGCTGAGGGGTTACACTCGACGCCACGCCGCTTTCGCGAGGGTGCGAAGGAAATACAGATGAGGAATAAAAGACATGAAGA
The DNA here is from genome assembly GCA_003315975.1 of Lactifluus echinatus. Lineage (NCBI taxonomy): Eukaryota > Fungi > Basidiomycota > Agaricomycetes > Russulales > Russulaceae > Lactifluus > Lactifluus echinatus. The sequence continues at coordinate 11,197 of QFEA01000322.1, read as the reverse complement.
TGAAGAAGTGAGAAGATCAACACAGGGAATGGTGGCTCGCTCGTCAGTCTGAACTCCCACATGAACACAAATATGGGGGAAAATCTGGGGTGATACTCGGCGACGTCCTTCGCTGGTGTCCTCGAGGATGCTGCACCCTTTTATATTTGCAGGCTGCGATCTACTTACACACAGTCAAGTACTACTGAGACCAGAAAAAGTAAAGAGAAAAGGGAAAATAATGAAAAGCGCGAGAGTGCGCGAGAACGGTTACATCGGCGACACTTGGCCCAACGTCGTAAAATCTAAGCAACAAGAATGTAAAATAAATCTATAGTATAGGGGAAAGCGAGATAGTGAATGTGAGGGAGAGTGGAAGCCCAGAGCAAGTATAAGTCCGGTGAGTGGTGGCGTGTCGGCTGCGCACCTTTGGGCAGCGCGGGTCGTTGGGCAGTGGCTGTTATGGTTTCCCTAACATTTCCACCCAACTCGTGCTGTGATGCTTATGTTTGGCTTTGTGTGGTTGGGAAAACCTTATGTTTTCCCATTGTTCTCTGGATCGAGACGTGTTACAGCAAGTGTGACCATTGTTCACACTTGCTATTGTTCCTGTGACCCATTGTCTTGGTCACGTCACTTACCATTCTTGGGAAAGACCTTATTGTCTTCCCATTGTTCTCCTGTTTGAGATGTGTGACCATTGTTCACACTCTCTATTGTTCTTGTGACCCATTGTTCTGGTCACACTCCTTATTGTTCCATTACTCTATTGTTCTGGCAGTCTATTGTACACAGCCTTAGAGTAAAATGTATTTAAGCCCTCAGCTTTGGACCCTAAGTCCCTAGCTTTGGCTTAAGCTTCCTTGAATCCAAGTCCCCTTTCCCTCTATCTCTGCCCCCTTCAAGATAGTCTTGGGAACTTTCCTTGCCTATAAGTTTAGGACTTATAGTGATATACAAGGAGAAACTCTCACACCGCTAGAGTGCTCTCTAGTATCCCACCAAGCTTAACTCCATCCAGCTCTTGACAAGGCTTAGAACACGTGATACTCAGGTCACGTGTATAAAGCAGAACTTGTCAAAACAACTTCGAGGCACTCCGCCTACTGGTCCTTTGGAACCATAACAGTGGCGGCGTGTCGGCTGCACACCTTTGGGCAGAGCAGGTCATGGGGCAGTGGCGGCATGTCGGCTGCGCACCTTTGGGCAGCGCTGGTCGTTGGGCGATGGGCAATGTTGGGCAATGGGCAATGGGCGAGTCCAAAAGGCTCGGAGCTCAAAGACGAGCCAAGCCACACGTGAGCCGGTAGAGCCGGTGGAGCCATGCCGGTAGCCGAAAGCTTGGCTCAGCTAGGCTTTTTCCAAATTAGCCGGAGCTTGCCGGCGCCCGGTTCTATTCTAAGTGGCTAGGAACTGGCTCGGCTCTCGGCTAGCTCCGGCTCCAGAGCCGCCACAACACTACTACAGGAGGTGAGTCATCTAGGGTCCTAGGAATGAGTCATATCCTATAGTAGTTGCGCAGTCCACAGTATAGTAGGAGCACAGTCTACTAGGAGCACAGTCTCCTAGTAATGAGTCACAAGTCTAAGAAAAGACACTACTAAGTAAACAAAGTGTAACAAGGCAGTACACATACAAAGGAAAGAGAAAGGAAAAGGAAAAGCATAATGTAAGGGTTATAAGTCCAATGTAACGTACGATAAGTCCAGTATCGTAACATTACCCCCTTGTTAACGTCCAAAGCTAGAAGCGCCAAGTCTCAACGCACGACGAACAGGGATGATGGTCGTAATGAAGGTGGTCCATTCCCACCTTACACGGCTTGTCCACAACACAATTAGTATGAGGCTCGTGACATACATTTTTAGTATGTTTGAAGGAGCCACAAAGGAGACATGTACAGATGTACATGCAGTTGTGGGTGTTATGGTTGTTTTTGCCGCACCATTTGCAGCCACCATCTTCGACAGGCTCATAAGGGGTCCAGGTGTTGAGCCACACCTCATGCGCTTGTCGGTTAGCACGAGTAAACATCCCCGGCTCATTCAGTACATCATACTGCATGATGGGGCCGATGCGCTGATAAGCATTAGCATCAGAAAGTCGTTGCATACTTTCTTCCGCTAATGTTCTGGTCGCGTTAAACGACCGCTTCATCTGTTCCATTTTGTGCGCTATCTTCTTCGCGTCCTCACAGTGTTTTCTATAGCGAATGACCTCTGCTTTGAGGGTTAGGTCACTCTCTATCTCCAGGGCCGCGTCTACCAGGTCCGCGTATGGTTTGTTCCCAAAGAACAAGTTCTGTTGGTGCTCTGTAAGAGCAGGACGTGGGTAGGGGTCAGGCCAGGCATGGAGGGCTTTAGTGAATACATGGCAGTTTCTGCCGTGAGTGAAGAGGACAGTGGGAAGTTTACCAGGTACAAATTTGTACTGGTAATAGCGGGGAATAGCTGGGCATCCCAAGATGGTGGAATGGAACAGTTCGAAGTGTTTGGGACGTCCTGTCCCGAGGTTTTCTTGCCACCCAACCCCAGGGTGTACTCCTTCTTCTGGATCTGTTTCCAGTGCCGAAGAGGAGTCCGTTTTGTCAGTATCCTCTTTGAAAATACTTAGCAGCATACTGTGTGTGTTACGGGGCTTCCCCGAAGCCTGCTTGATAAAACAAAAGGCGTTACTCGTTCTTGAGTCGCCTTGCCTGTGCTGAACAATGCCTCTCCAACCCTCCGTTTAGGGTGAGAGCGTGAGCTGAGTGCTCCCTGAGATAGATCAATAGAACGCTTCCAAGTCCCACTTGGAAGGAATAGGTCTTGCACACAAGATGAGAGCGAACGGATGTGTATTCACTAAGTCTCTAGAGGAGACTCAGCTTAAGGCTGATACAACTAGTAGTGCCTCTACTTATACTAGGAAACCCTAGGATACGTCTACTAGTAACGAGTCATATCTATCAGAGGCAGTGTCCTAGGACTATATGGAGTAGACCCTACGTAGCTAGTCCTAATAGCTACTCTACTATGAAACGCGAGCCACAGTCCCATCCAGCGTACTACGAATCAATCCCGGGCTGTGTCCATCAGCGCTGCTAACCTGAGGCACCGTATGCGCCCGTGACAGTGTGCTAACTCACGTGAGAGAGCGTCGTAGTCTGGTGGACCAGGGACGTAAAGGGGAAGGGGGGTCTCCTCCCTTTGGTTACGGCGAGGGTCCCTGGATCGTTGTGCCACTTGACGATCCATAGCCACTGGAGTACCACGACGATTTGGTAGATAGTGAGGAGTAGGGGGAGGTGGTATAAATAACAGTGGTTCCAAGTCACTGTAGGGGTACGTACTTGGATTGTCGGCGAATTCTTCTAGTGCCTCTCTCAGGCCAAAGGTATCTCTTGCATTTCCTACAAGTGCGGCGTGCATCACCACCTCAAACCCTTGACGAACCCTTTCCAGATCCTGGAGTACGTTTTGGAGGCCTGTTTGGGTCTCCTCAGGATCAGGGTTGGTGATGAAGAGGCGTATGGGCACGCCTGATTCACTGCTGGTATCGCTGTTGGTATTGGCGATAACCCTTGGGGCGGTGTTGCGCTGTAGTGGAGTGGGTGAGTGGGGTCTTATGAACGGTGTAGGGTGAAGGCCTTCAGATGATGAAGGCGAGTAGAGCGTTGTTGACACTGGTGTGAGGGGAGGAATGGAAGCATTGCTTACAGAGGGCGACGATTCTGTGGACATTTTGAAAATGTGGGAAGAGCTGGGGGGGCCATGTTGGTGAAGAGGAGGTAGGAGTTGGGGGATGATGAAAGGAAAGCGTTGAAGGACAGGGTATTTATACATGGGGTCGTCCAGCCGCAGCGGGTTTTCCCAGGTAGAACTCCTTCAATAACTCCGGGGCGTGTAAGTCGTCTTGACTCACCCATGAGTCATCGGAGTGTGGATAGCCTTTCCAGTGCACCAAATACTGTAGTTTGCGTCCTCGGCCTTGTCTTCTTGAATCTAATATCGCCTCTACTTCGTATTCTTCTTCCACAGTTTCCAGGACAGATGGTGGTCGTAAATGAGGCTGTCCATAAGCCGCGGTCTCCTTATATGGCATTAGTAAATCCACATGGAACACGTTGTGGATTTTCATCGCTTCTGGGAGTTTCAAGCAATATGCCACTTTGTTGACCATTTCTTCTACTTCGAAAGGTTCGACTCATTTGGGTGATAACTTGCGATGGGTTTTAATCGCCAAATTCTTTGCCTCTAACCATACTTGATCTCCTTTTTGGAATGTTACTATTGTCGTATTGTCTTTACGATTCTAGATTTCTTCTAGGCGCAGTTGAGCTGTGCACCTGCTTTCTAAAAGGGCTCTTAGTCGTTCTACAGCCCTAGGGACGTTGTCTTCGTATAGTCCTATATTTACTTGTGGGTTGCAGCCAATAAGCAGTTCATGTGGTGACTTGCGCGTCGCGTCATGTTTCCATGAATTATGCGCATATTCTGCTATTGGTAGGAGTTTGGCCCATCTGTGAGGATGTGTACTTGTCCACGGACGTAAATATTGCTGTACAAACGCATTCATTCTTTCGGTTTGGCCATCTGTCCTAGGATGGAACGCCGTAGACAGATTCTGTTGAATTCCCAGTCCTTTGCACATAGCTTTAGAGAAATGCGATGTAAACCACGGATCTCTGTCAGAGATTATTCATTTAGGGAGTCCAAACCATGGTACCAGGTGACAGAGGTATTCGTTGGCCACTCCTTCGCCATCTATAGTCTTGTTGCAAGGTATAAACTTAGCCGCTTTAGAACATCCTTGGTCAACGATCGTAAGGATAGAGTCATATCCTTTGGATCTAGGGAGATCTGTAATCAGATCCATTGACACGTATTGGAAAGGTCCTTGTTCTATAGCTGTATCAAAGCGTTGAAGAGGTGCTTTTCTTCGTGATAGGTTGGTTTTTGACTCCTGACATTTACTACATCCTTTCACATATTCTTCCACAAATTCTCATAGTCGTGGGCCTTCGTAGGAACGTTGTACAAGTTCCCAAGTGTTTGAAATACCAGGGTGTCCTCCAGCAGGGCTGTCATGTATTTCACGTAGTATCTCTCGTCGGCGTTGAGGGTCGTCTTCCACAAATATTTTTGAAACAAAAAGATGTGGAGCTAAAAGGACACGTGGTTCGTCAGTATTCACCCCCTTGTTAAGGTCCGAGCAACGAGAGAGAAGGTTGGCAATCGTGTTTTCTTTGCCAGGAATATGTTTCAATTCATAATCAAAATCGGCTAGATATTCAATCCAACGGGCCTGTCGTCCAGTAACTTTCTGTGGTTCTCTGAAATACTGGAGGTTTTTGTGATCAGTGTGAACTTCAATTGCGTGAGATGCGCCAAGGAAGAAGGGGCATCCACATTTAAATCCAAAGATAATTGCAGCGAGTTCTTTATCATGAGCATCATTGTTACGGGGCTTCCTCGAAGCCGTGCGAGATAAAACAATAAGGCGTTACTCTGTCTTGAGTTGCCTTGTATGCGCGAACGATACCTCTCCAACCTAGTCACTAGGTGAGAGCGTGTGCTGAGTGCTTCCTGAAGAGATAGAGACACTCCCAAGTCCTACTTAGGAGGAATAGATCTTGCACACAAGTAGAGAAGGGAACCGGCTGGATTGGGCTTCGTCTTCAGGGATAGAAGACTCAGCTTAAGGTATTACAGGCCAGTGAGTACGTCTACTTATACTACTGGGAATGAGGCAGTGTCCTAGGGATATGTAAGCAGCTGCACTAGTAGTCATCCCTAATGACTACACTACTTATGAAACCCATCTGAAACGTTACTGAGACGCGATCAATGATATACATGAAACAAACACGAAACACTACTGAAACACATCAGACCAGGACTGTGTCCATCACTGATGCCATGCCATCAGTGGCACCATATGCACCCTGTAACAATCATAGTTCTTTTCAGCTGGTTGAAGACTACGGCTGTAAAATCCAATGGGATGAATCCTATCTTCAAATTCCTGAGCAATTACAGCACCAAGAGCGTAGCCAGATGCATCAGTTTCTAAGATGAATTTCCTAGTCCAATCTGGGGAGCGTAGAACTGGGCTAGTGCTGCAAATCCATTTGAGTCGTTCAAAAGCTTTTTCTTGTTCTATATCCCACTGCCATTGTTGGGTCTTTCGTGTTAAATCATTTAATGGTCGTGCAATAGCTGAGAAGTTTGGGATAAAAGCGCAATAGAAATTGCAAAAGCCTAAGAAACTTCTAACGCCTTTGACGGTTGTTGGTACAGGCCATTCGACAATCCCTTTAACTTTTGTAGGGTCCATTTTTACTTTGCCATTACCGATGATGACCCCAAGGTATTCCACTTCTCACTTGTGGAAATGGCATTTTTCTGGTTTAAGAAACAGGTCGTTGTCTTTCAGCTTTTGAAGGACGTGCATTACTCTTTTACTGTGTTCTTTCTCATTGTCTCCTGTAGCGATGATGAGATTGTCCATATAGATTCGAAGCCATCCTTGAGCGATTTCTTCTTGAAAGATATCATCCATCATTGTTTGGAAAGTTGCAGGGGAATTTGTGAGACCAAAGAACATGACTGTTGGTTCGAACAATCCTTCGCTAGTTTTGAATGCAGCTTTCCATTTGTCTCCTTATTTAATATGAATGTTGTTGTATCCCCAACGTACATCAAACTTAGTGAATAGGATTTTTCCAGCAAGATCATGGATGAGTTCTGAAATTAGAGGAAGTGGATATTTGTTGGGTATCGTCCACTTGTTTAAATTTCGGTAATCTTGCGTAGGGCGGAATTTTCCATCTTTCTTAGGGACAAGAAAGAATCCACTAGCATAAGGGGAATTAGATTGTTGTATTCTTCCAAGGTGAAGATTTTCTTGGATGAATTTCTTTGTAACTTCTTTCTGTTCAGGTGATAACGGATAGACTCAGCAGTCTATCGCTGCTGAGGCATCAGGCTTAAGGTCAATAGCATGATCCCATTTTCACTTTCCAGGAAATCGTTCAGAGGCTTCTTCAGAAAATACCTTCTCAAACTTGTGGTATTTTTGAGGTACTATTTCGTCCCAAGTTTTCTTCTTTCCTAACGCTTCAATTGCAAGTTGAGTAGCATTAGTTGTCTTTGCTATCCTATCGCTTTCGATAGGTGTAGCCATTAGAATAGTACTTCCTTCAAGTCGTCCTTCCTTCCAATTGATTTTTGGACTAGCCGCTTCAAAGAATGGGTATCCAAGGATGATGTCATCCTGTCCAATGTCTGTGACAAAGAATAGGTGTTTCTTGTCTATACCATTGTGCTTAATGGTAATTTCAGCACCCTCGGTAACTTCTCCCATCTTGTTAACTGTTCCGTCCACATTTTTCACCTTACGAGGTCGTAACAACTTCTTTGTTCGCAGTGAGAGTTGTTTTACCACTCTAGGATGAACGAAACATTCAGTGGCTCCTGTGTCCAATAATCCTTGTTTCAGAGCTCGTTTACTTCCCGTGTGTAAAAGGAAACCAGTTTTTATTGCCTTGTTTCTTGCTACGTACACGCTGTTTACTTTCATGGCCCGGATGAGAGCTCCTGCACCTAGGCCTCGGTAAAACCCTCTAGTTCTTCATCTGTGTATATGGTACGAACCATTTTGTCCATGTCTTCTTCGTTGATTTTACGCAGGAAGTCTCCTAGTTCATGAAGGGTTTTTCCTTTCTCGTCTTCTGTAGGAGGTTCTTCCTCCTTGTCCTCATCTGCAACGCGGATCTGAGGGGGTTTCTCAGGGCAATTTCTAGACAAATGCCCTTGTTTGTCACATCTAAAGCATCGACCTTCGAGTCTTTGCTTTTCTCGTTTCGTTTCTTCAGCAGTCTTTCGAATGAACGCACTAGTATCCATCCTGTCAGGATTGTAAGAAGGTGCTCTGGGTGGGGGTCTCGCTTGTTGGCCTCCACCGCCACCACCTCCAAGTTTAGGAGCTCCTTGGTTTCGAAGCCTCCAAAGCAGGTTACCGAGGTTGTTCCGCGGTCCTCCAGTTATTGGTGCTCTTGTAGTTGGAAGCTGTGGTCCTAGGGCCATGGACTGAAGCCAACTCCTGTGCTGAAGTTGCGCTGCTCTGGTCCATTCCCTGAAGTTGGATGGGTGCTCAATGGACAAACATTGGTCTGCTAGTTTGCGGGGTAATCCTTTGGCAAACATCCTCAGGATTTGTGGTTGGTTTAGATCATTTCCGGCACGATCACAAAGTTCTTCAAACATAGCAATATATTTGTCCAGGTTTCTGCCTTTCATACTTAGCTTCCCAAGTTCTTCCTGTGCTTGTTCTTGGTAGGCGTAGTCAATGAAGGCTGTTCTAAACCTTTCACGGAGTACCGTCCAAGGGGTAGCTCCTACAGGAATCATTTCGCGGCGATCCTCTACATTGCTTAGCCACTTGTGTTGGATTCGCAACCAACCTCGCACTTTAGGACCTACAATAAGGGACAGGAAGAACGCGCATTTCATGAAGGGATCTTGTGCCATGGTTGCGCGATGATTCATAGTCATGAATCGTTCAAACTGAACTAGGAACTCATCAGTTTTGGCACGATCGCCATCAAAGTGATCCGGGGGTATTCCTTCAATGCGTCCTCCTCCATTATTTGGTTGTTTGGGTATTATGTTCTGTGGTGGGAACACAAATGGGTTCATGGGTGGTTCTTCGTCTCCTGGGTCGTCACCACCATCATTTGGCGGACCGCCTATAGGTCCTCTTCTGGTTCTTTCTGTTGACGACCTACCTGTCGCCAATAAGTCTGCTATTGTCATTGGGTTGTTTCCGGTCCCAAGACGTCTTTTAGGTAGTTCATATATGGGAACTGGGTCGTCCCATTCCTCATTATGAACGTGTCCCCGTCTTCTAGCTGATATAGGGGCCGGGGAGGGGTCCCTACTTGCGGTGTGGACACTCGACGCAACACTAGTAGTTCTACTGCAAGGAACTGGTTCTTGTGAATCCATCAACACTTCTCTGTTGAGGCCTTTCATGGTCTTATGCTTCAGACCAAGTTCTCGTCGTGCAATACATGTTGCCACAATTTGGTTATCTTGGAGTTCCACCTCAAACCAAATTCCGTAGGCATTGCTTACTGCCATATTTGCGCCATTGTAGTTCGCAAAGAACCCGTTCCATGGCGTTCCATCGACAGCTGTCGTTCAATAGGTGAGGTTTTCTCTGGCTTCTGCCGGGTACTCAGTTGGTGACTGTTCCAACCGTGTAATAATAAAGGGGAGCGTCACTTCCAGTGGCGGCCCCGTCGTAGTCGGCCTATCGAAATTCAAAGAGTAGAGTCGCTGTTGTCTCCACTCCATCTGGGTTGGGGTTCGGGCTGCACCTGCAGCACTAGTTTCTGCTTGCTGAGACATTTCCTTGCTCGGCGGGTACGGTTTTGTTAAGTGGGTGTTTTACTTCTTCTTTACTGAGCCTCAGTAGTTGTTGGACTGCAATCTTTTCGTTGGTAGTTAACCTCAACTGTACGAGTTGTTCTACTGCAATCTTTTCGCTTTCGGTGAGTGCTTCCAGTGTTTCTTACGAGTTTCTTTCAGGGGGGAAGCTCATTCTAATGTCACGCTCAGGTTTAGTGTTGTGGCGGCTCTGGAGCCAGAGCTAGCTGAGAGCTGAGCCGGTTCCTAGCCGCTTAGAATAGAACCGGGCTCCAGCGAGCTCCGGCTAATTTGGAAAAAGCCTAGCTGAGCCAAGCTTTCGGCTACCGGCATGGCTCCACCGGCTCTACCGGCTCACGTGTGGCTTGGCTCGTCTTTGAGCTCCGAGCCTTTTGGACTCGCCCATTGCCCATCGCCCAACATTGCCCATCGCCCAACGACCAGCGCTGCCCAAAGGTGCACAGCCGACACGCTGCCACTGCCCAATGACCCACGCTGCCCAAAGGTGCGCAGCCGACACACCACCACTCACCGGACTTATGCTTGCTCTGGGCTTCCACTCTCCCTCACATTCACTATCTCGCTTTCCCCTATACTATAGATTTATTTTACATTCTTGTTGCTTAGATTTTACGACGTTGGGCCAAGTGTCGCCGACGTAACCGTTCTCACGCACTCTCGCGCTTTTCATTATTTTCCCTTTTCTCTTTACTTTTTCTGGTCTCAGTAGTACTTGACTGTGTGTAAGTAGATCGCAGCCTGCAAATATAAAAGGGTGCAGCATCCTCGAGGACACCAGCGAAGGACGTCGCCGAGTATCACCCCAGATTTTCCCCCATATTTGTGTTCATGTGGGAGTTCAGACTGACGAGCGAGCCACCATTCCCTGTGTTGATCTTCTCACTTCTTCATCTTCATGTCTTTTATTCCTCATCTGTATTTCCTTCGCACCCTCGCGAAAGCGGCGTGGCATCGAGTGTAACCCCTCAGCCTGCATTTCGACAGCGCATGAGATCCAGTTGCTTGAGACATGATGTATTCTATTACAACATGAGCTGCATCCGTCTCATACATACAGCATGGTACTACAAAAGGGCCGTGGGCAGGTTCGCAGTCGCAGAGCACAGTGAAGTATGATACTGTGGAGGAGTGTCCAAAACAAAATCAAGAAGGGGGTGAGAGACGTTGGCAATACATGGGAATGATGGGATTGAGATGTTAAGATTGCGCGAGAGGTAGCCACATCACCGGGTCTCCACCTACATTAGGAGACGGTGACAACGGCATCTATAGTTCCTTTGAGTTCACTTCCAACGAATTATTAGAGATCACATACTTGCAAATGCCTTTCTATGAATGACAACCCTATTGGCCAGTGACGAGTTGGGGCTCGGTCCGTGTTGTCGGTGACATCTGATCGAGCAGCAGTATGCACTGCGCGAGGAGGGAGTGCAGGTACCGATAGTCTGGTCTGTCTTCAAAGCCGAGGGACCGTATGTTACGGGGCTTCCTCGAAGCCGTGCGAGATAAAACAATAAGGCGTTACTCTGCCTTGAGTCGCCTTGTGTACGTAAACAGTGCCTCTCCAACCTAGCCACTAGGTGAGAGCGTGTGCTGAGTGCTTCCTGAAGAGATAGAGACGCTCCTAAGTCCCACTTAGGAGGAATAGGTGTTGTACACAAGTAGAGAAGGGAATCCAATAGATTGGGCTTCGTCTTCAGGGATAGAAGACTCAGCTTAAGATAGTACAAGCTAGTAAGTACGTCTATATATACTACTAGCCGTGAGGCAGTGTCCTAGGGATA
>QFEA01000321.1:0-10059 GCA_003315975.1 Lactifluus echinatus | reverse complement strand
GCGCTGCGTTTCAATGATTTGCTGGGGGGTTTAGCCCTTAAAGGGTGGGAATCTAGCGGTGCGTGGTCGGCCATGAGAAGGGAATGAATACAGCAGGACCCGTTAACAGATGGAGACGCAGTGGAAATGAGAATGAAAGTGAGAGGAAAGAAGAGCAAGTTTGCTACGACTGAGCCGATTGGATGAACGGATGAACTGAAACCAACCGACCAAAGACGCGGCAACAACAACAACAACAACCGAGCCACATCTCGAAATTCACACGCATGGGCAATTATGTAATCGTGTGTCACATGATCGTGCATCCACCATTTTCCTTGCTTTGATCACGTGAATATGTGTGACATACCGTGACTCTCCGTACTAATGTCACGCTTGTCACGTCCTATTTTGCGGCATCACATAACTTTGATACGCCCACAAATTTGCGGTGGCAAATACACTCTACCCTAGTGATTTATTGCGATGAGGTTTCGGGACAATTCACAGCACAGCTCTATAATAGATATTTTTAGAAGTTGGGATCGATGTCTCTCTCCGAAAAGCCCCACATTTAGAATACATTAGTTGCTCCTTAATTGACTGGTCTAGAAGTTGCAATCACCTGGCACTTCTCTGAATATCTCCATGCTACAGGGGAGCTATTGCACTCAGATCCTTTCGCTCCACCACGTCCATTTCTGTGCCTTCAAACTTTTTCCTGAAAGTATATCTCACAGATCGGGTGACGTTTATGGCCCCGGGCCCATGAGGTCCATGCGCCGCATCAGAAACATACAGTAGAAACTAATACGGGCGCCGTGACTCCAGTCTTGGTCAATAACGCAACAATTTCCCTCTTCAAGCCTAAGGGCCTTTGCCACATCTTGTGAAAACGCCTGATGCTGCTTCTGGATTCTGGTGGCGCGCCCAACTTGTGAGGTTCAGGGAGGGTACCTTCGTCCAATTGGGTCATGAGTACGTCTGCATGAGTACGTCTGTCCTGTCGGCGTCAAAGTTTTCACGGGTGCTTTGATAGCAGGGGATTAAATTTTTTCCGAAGGCGTTAAGATGTGAAACTGAGATGAGATCATTTCGTGAGTCCCTAACCTGTCATATGCTGAAGGAATGGTCATGGAAGTGATACATAATGAAATGGTGTGCCGACGACAGCAGATCTAGTTTGCGGAGACATTGATGGGTTTGTTGACTAAGATTTAATGACAGAGCGACTTGTGTGTCTACCACGGGCAGCCTCTGCAGAAACTCACGGACCCCTTCGAACGACACAGCGGTCGTTAGTGTTATTGTTTCCAACCAAGATGAGCAGCACTGTCTCTGCCTCCCGCCAGCCGTCATGCATATTGACTTTCTCTGTGTATGGCCATCGATCGCCGTCCCTTGTATAGTTGGTAAGTTATCTGGACAAGTGCGGGAATAATCTATACCACAAGGAAACAGACGGGAATATGGGAGGGCAGACATGCCAACACAAACGCCATCTGGCGCCGTATCTCGGTCCTGATGAACTTGGCGTCAACTGGCGCCCCTTGGACGCAACGGAACGCCTGTGTTGTAATCCCCAACATGGGCAAATCACCGGTAATCTGTGCTTTTCCCCCAGTGACCAGGAACGACAATCACCAACCACATGAAACGGTCCATTTTTAGGTTTATCGAAGGTCGTATCCGTTCCTAGGCATTGGCTATACCTGTTTCAGTGTGAGGGAAATGTTCGAAATCTATACGTCAAGAGTCTGCCCCACATCGGATGACTCGGAAATGCGATTAACATTGTAAAATCCACGGAAAAACGCTTCTTACGGGCTAGCACCGCCAGCTTCGAGAATATCCACCCGCATCGATGATGCTGGCTAATTCGGCACGGTATTATGGAGGCGTAACAGTAGGCTTGGATTAGTTTCTTATTCTTTGATATTCTTAATTATGTTAGGGGCTTCGTAGCCGCTGCAGTGGCACGGGAAACAGGAACAACCATGGTCTGGGTCCCAGCTGCGGCCTCCGGCGTAAGCACCGTTTAACGCGTAGAGAGTTGGGTCTTACTGTCTTACTGGGGATTTTATTAGCGCCCTCTGACAGTAGCTGAATCCGTCCGTTATCGCCTGCAAGATTTGACGTCATCAGTACGTTGGGAAAATTTGAGTTCAGGTGCAAATACCCGTGTTCGGGCTAGCTTCATATTAACAATCAGCTGATAGTATCCAATCACGACAGGCGTCAGCTCCTTGCTTTGCGCCAATTACTTGCACAAGATAGCTCCCTGGCGCAATAACTGACCGGTGGCCCAGAACATGGATATCGATTGTATCTCGTCTGTGATAGTACGCTGTGTACTAGATTAGGGCGTCCAAGGTGAAATATACTGGTGGTTTCCGGGCGCCAGCGACCCTACACAGCGGCTCCCAGCCCGCGCAGACCTCGCGCTTCGTCTTCTGCCACCACCACGAGATTCCAGAACGCAACGATTCCGAGTTCAGAGGCACAATTATGTACTAGAAGCGAATCAATCAATTTGCAGCATTCCAGGCCGGTTGTACGATTTTTTACACGTCGCACTGGAATGTGTTTGTTTTCTGGTATATGTGCGACGGCGTTACGGGAAGGTTGACGAGGGAGGGAAGTATGATGGGCGCTAATTCAATTATTACAGAAGGGGAAGGGGAAATATAGAAGCAAGCAAGCAAGACAACCAGGCGGCCGCGCTGTGGATGTCGAGAAAACTGCTAAGTTTTGATCTTTCATTTCGCTTAGACTTCACGAAACATAGGTTTTGATATATCAAAGTACCTACGTGTAATCAATGCGACACCGTACAGCGCATAGCACAGCAATGAACCTACGAACCTAGGGGGTTTGGACGCTAAGGGTAGAAGTGTCAAGAAGGGGGAGACAGTAACGCAGAACGGACAAGAAAGGTACGGTGAAAGAATGACACATTGGGGGGGATATGGCGGAGGCTCAATCGCAGGGCGTGAAAGGTTAGAAAGGTGGGTGGAGATACACGTTAGATCATAACACGAGGCAGATGGGGTGACCGAGGAAACAGGTAAAACATGAGGCGACGTGGCGAGACACGAGGCACGAGGAAGGGCCAAAGATACGAAGTGGGCGACTCCGAGTCCGAGCGACGGACACGTTGGGCTGCAATCAGTCCGGCAATCAAATAAGCGAATTCAAAACCAGCTTTCCAGAATCCTTGGTCCTGGGACGGATGGTACACACAAAACATGCAGGATACCTATCATGGCCGCGGCTAATCAGTCTCGTGCCTCTCGCCATTATTGAGATTACTCACGATATCAGTCCAGCATCGTACTTCTCTTCGGGTATGATGGGCTTTCCCTGCTCATCTAGCTTTGGGGAGACCTCAAACGCAGCAAGGATAGATACAATGCCGATCCACAGAGACGACCGCGCCATGAATCGTCCAGGACATGTACGACGACCGAAACCAAATGCAGCGTCTGGGAATTTCATGTTGGGATCGAGGAAACGCTCGGGTTTAAACTTCTCCGGTTCAGGGAAGACGGCATCGTCATGTAGCATCGCCCTGCAAAAGGTGAGGAGCCGGCAAGGGGCGCTGAGCGCGATAGGCACACCATGCATTTCCCAGAACCATTGATCCGGCCGGTAAGAAATAGCCCTCGTAGACATCGTCGGACATCAGTCGATGGGGAATCCCTGGGAAGAGGACCGCAGTTAGTCTCTATATCGGGGATGGCACATCAAACCCACCAAGAGGCGCAACGGGATGCCATCTCTGAACTTCCGTGCATAATGCGGAAACGTAAGGTAAGGACTCCCCATCCCCAAAGTCGGGTAGTCTCCCTCTTCCCAACACAGCGTCAATCTCCTCATGTGCCTTCCGTTGCGCCTCGGGGTAAAGGATCATGGCAAGAACGAATGATTGGAGTACAGATGCAACCTAAGGATCATAACGAGATCAGTATTTCCGTTCCACCGACCTTGACTAACTCACCGTGTCTGTTCCAGCTAGTTGCGAGAGTCAGCCACAAATCAGGAAGAGTGTCGATTCTTACCAAGACACATGTCTGCCGTCACAGCCTTTATATCGAATTCGCCCTCGGGGTCATGGCCTTGAAGCTTGGACATCATTGATGATACAATGCAAGGTGTGGCATTACTCTCATGCTGTCGCCCGGTCAGCATATGCCTCACACGAAAAGCAGCACTGTCTGGATTACCATTGCTTTCTGGGCAGCGGCATACGGCTCCTCTACGACGGCGTTCATGCTGCGGGCCCATGACGCTGCTTCCTTCTTGAAGCCCACACCGGGAAACCATGATGGGAAGTGAATCACTGCACCATCCACAGATGAGCATAGGTTGGATGGCTCTAATAGTGACGTACGAGCTGGGATTAGGTTAATCAGACGACCCTTTTCGGTTGCAAGTGCGACGACATCCAATGCCCGCTTCGCGAGTGCGATGTAGTAATCGTCACGCTCCTTAGCATGTATTCCATATGCAACAGATAGGATCGTTCTGCCTGTCATGCTTAGGATCAAATGTTAGTATTGACCTTGACCACTTCGAAAGTATAATCCACTAACTGCCGAATGTGTTCATAGAATCCTTCTGGAGTCTCAAGTAGGTTCTTTAGGAGTATTCGCGCAGCCTTCAACTCGAGCGGGCGATACACGTGGGACGCAGCAGGATGCAGATTCTCATGGAAGGATTTGCGCCATGATCGCCATCTTGTCCCATAAGGTTCCACAGCAATGCTCCAGTCGATGTCAATGCTAGACGATACATTAGTGAAAGGAGTGGAAACATAACGTTAACTTACAGGGAAGTAAATGCCTTCAACATCGGTCTGGGGGAAGAAGTATGTGAGTCGAGCTATATCTTAGCATATCCATTTTACCTGTCTGAATACAGCGACGAGCGCCTTCCGAGTAGCTCATTGGCGGCCTTCAAGGAGTTAAGAACCACGATGTGTGTTCCGAGAATGTCGACGTGTAATATATCTGAGTCTGAATTGAAGGCATGAGTAACGCAGAGCTCGGGTCTGACAACACTTGCACCATAGAGTTGTCCCCATTGCTTATACGTAATCCACTCAGCGCCGTTGGGAGGCATGTCGAGGAGATTGCCAATCACGGGAAGACGCTTAGGGCCTGGTGGGAAAGGGAGTTTTCGTCGTTTCCCGCGAAAATAAAGAGCGAGGAACGCCACGAAGAAAAGCACGACGACCAGCAAATCAACAAGAGTAATGTCTGACATTGAGACAAGGAGTTGAAGTTCACAATAGGTGCTCGCAAAACATTAGAGATATAATGACGGCGTATTTATAGTAAGATGGTGGCGGGCGATTACCTGCCCTATTCCTCATGCTCGGTAGGTTTGAGGAAAAAATGTGATGTTGAGTAGTTCTGAGTTTGATAACTACCAGTACAGAGCTGGATGGATCGTCCAAACGTTTCATATCGATAAATCAGGCCCCGAGGCGCGCAAGCGATTCCAAAGCTGGATCTGTAGTTCATAGAAGGAAGTCGGTGGGAACGCATTATTATCAAGTGATCTATAAAAGGTAAGCATCATCCATATCAGTCTTCCAAAAGCAGAATACCTTCAATACTAACTGGGAAACATTTGGCCCGTAGTTCGGAAGCGATGTTGCCGAGCGCAACTCACGAGCCAGTATAACAACAAGGACCGACCGACCTCAAGGCCAATGTTTCCTTATATTCAAGATCGGCGTAAACCGGATCCAGTGTATAGAACTGCCTTGCGTGGGCTCGACTAGAATGTGTCACAACAGGACGTATGACGCATTTGCAAGCGATCTCCACCGAGATGTTTGACATAGTACCGGTGATTTGGAGCACAATAACAGTTCCCAAGGCAGGAGTTGCGTGAATAAAGGACGGAACTCTTACGGGGCCTTCACTACTTCTACTGGGGGGCGCACCTTCAGCCGTTCTACGGCTCAACATGTCCTACTCTAATCGCGATAAGATTGCGGGCTATTTTCAACCACGAAAGGCTAATTGAGGGACCAGTCCAATGGGATGCGTCCAACAGGAGGAGAAAAGGCTCTACTGAGCTATTTGGATGAGTTGACATGTCGTCAAAGCGTCGATTCAACGTGTCGTGTGTCGTGCGTGTCATTGCTCATTTGTAACTCGTCCGGCTCGGGTCCGACGCACGTGACCTTGCTCATAAAAAGGTTGTCAGTCTGACATGAGCCAAGCGTAGAAAGCGAACTAGAAGGAGGTCGAGCGAGCGGATCGCAAGGCACAGTGCGTCTGTTTCACAAGAGGCCTGCAGGTAATATGAAATTCCCGTACTTGGATTTCAAAGGTCGAATTAGGAGAGACGCCGTCACCGGTAACTGACCACTACTGCACTGTAGTACGAGCCTGAGTGTGTTTGTTCCGTGGCCGTGGATTTCAGCCAAGCTTGTGTTTCAGTCAGTTATGTCAAAAGGAAGCGGGCCCGTCAAGAACTAAAAACTGGAGGCGGGGGGTTTCGTGATGTCATGCTAGGGTACTGCTTACTACCTCACAAGGTTTCCGGTACATATCGCGCTGGAGAGTTGATAAAATTCGAAGTTTGCCAATTACTTTGAGATATACTGCAGGGCCCCGGGTAGATAGCACTAACCCAGACCATGATGGAACGCGCGCTCCACGGCTCCATAATCTCGGCAAAATCAAGATCACAGGCGTCCTAACTGCGAAAGTCAAGAACCCAGTTCGGAATTAACGTGTCGTATTGATTTAGAATAGCCACGCAGAGCTTGTAGATTACTTGCGCCCCTCTGATATATGGAGGACCGGCAACGGAAAGGTGTCACAGAGCGAGCGTCTTCTGCAAGAGTATTAACTGCTGCTTGATTGGTTGCAGACACTTCTTTACTTATACTTGCTTGGTTACTAAGCAGCAGCATGGTAGTCGGGAGTATTTACAAGGATGCCACGGGACAGGGCACGCGTCAAAGGCCGCAGAGACGCAACTGAGCTCGGATAATGGTGATGGTGAGCCACGAGACTGTTTTTCGTCAGTGTTCAGTTCGTCAGTGTTCAGAGCTTCTCTTCCCAAATGAACATGAACACATGACAGCGGAATTTGCGCAGCATTTAAAAGAATACGGCAGTGGACCATAGCATTTTCAGGTGACTGGTGATCATCGGAAAGTGGCCTGTAGAACCCATGAGATGTGCGCAACCTGAGCACATTTTTACCTGTCGTGGTCGAATCAGGAATGCGGTGTGTCCCGCATATATCGGACTCGGCCACACTTAAAACATTTATCGACAAAACAGACATCTGCCCAGCGTCGGGTCTGGTTGCTGTACGTAGATACAGATGAAAACTGTACCTCTGGTCCACATGTTGTTCCGGAACAATGAAGCGGGGGTCGAGCTGATTGGAAAGAGTTGATTCCAAAAAACGGATCTATCACCGGCAATGGATGACGATACTGAAAGCAAACCACTCATCGGAGGACCAGATGCTGCCTGAATTCGATTTTGCCTGAATTCGATTTCGGGATGACGTTCGCCATGGTGAACACGGTGCAGTTACACCTCCTCAGGTTGTGCTCCAGTCACACGGCCACGTTGGCTCCCTCTTAAGACATGGAATCGACAGGATCAACCGAGGGTCATTGGCACGAGGCCCTTGCAAGTCGTGAAAGGCGGCTTGAGGCGGCTTATAAGGCAATCAGGCACTGAGTCACTGATTATGGACGAGAAAGTGCAACAAGGATATGGATAACAACTATGTAAGGCGCGAGAGGCTTACGATGAGACGGAGGAGAGTACTGAATACTGGGCGACTCTGCGCAAGACACACGAGGGCGAACTCTACGGTAACATATCACTGTGTACGATGCAGGTCTGATTGGTGGCAAGATCACACCTGATTGCTCTTGACTACTGCGCCCATCTCCTCGCCCATCTCCTCATTTCCTACGTCCTCGACCTCCTTCCATCATGTCTATCTTATTGTCTGAACGACAAACAGATGACTTGTACGTCCTAGACGCCCTTACCCGCTCCGGCTTGATGAGTGGTATCAATAACCTCACCCAGACACAAAGCAATCCTCGACTATCTTCATAACGCCGGCTTTACGAAAACATTCGAGCAATTTAAGGAAGATGCAAAGCTCGTATGTTTGAATGTCTGATCTAGTTTGCTACGGATGGAAATAATGATAGATTCCAGACCGACTTCCAACCAGATCTTGGGCAAAAAAGCAATGGCCTCCTCGTGAAGAAATGGACGAGCGTGATTCGAATGCAAAAGAAGGTGCGTTCTCCTACGCTTCGCAAATTGACTTCTGCTAATGATTATCCTCGAAGATCCTGGACCTAGAAGCAAGGTTACAAGAAGCATTGCATGACAACTCGAACATGGCTACTCTCCCTCCCGGTTTCAGTAGAAGAAATAACCCTGATTGGCTCCCAACGGCGGGTTCCTCGAAGCACACCCTTACCGGCCATCGAGATGCTGTCAACGCGGTTGCTTTCCATCCTGTATACTCTGTCTTGGTATCAGCAAGCGATGATAGCACAATGAAAGTGTGGGATTGGGAGACCGGAGAAATGGAACGTACCCTGAAAGGCCATACGAAGCGAATCACCGATTGCGAATATGACTCTAAAGGCAAGAATCTCGGTATGTTTACCTTGCGTCAGACGTGATCAAACAAATTTCATGACATCCCATAGTATCCTGCGCATACGACCTCTTTATCAAGCTATGGAATGTCGAAAACGACTATCAGAACTTTGCAACGCTGCGCGGGCACGAACATTCTGTATCGTCAGCCAAGTTCTTGCCAGGAGATGATAGGGTCATAAGCTCGAGTCGAGACCAAACAGTCCGCATCTGGGAAATTGCAACAACGTACGTTGACCACAAGGTTGTCTAATGCGTAACTTATGTCTCTCCTTCAGTCACTGTATCAAAGTCATTCGCCCTCATAGCGACTGGATCCGCTGTGCTATCCCTAGCTCTGATGGCAAATTTTTTATCACTTGTTCTATGGATCATGTTCGTTTCCCATGACGGTCCTATCATCGGGGTTGTCAAGCTGAATCATTGGCAGACCACTCATCTTGTTGAACTTGAATCAGGAACTACAAAATCAGAAATGCGTGGTCACGATAACGTTGTAGAATCAGCCGTCTTCATACCGGTTTCATGCATACCTGCTATCCGTGAACTCCTGGGCCAGAAGGTACCTCATCTTGTCACCCTTTCACTTATCGGAATAATTGGTACACAGCCGACGGCAACTCAGCCTAGCATACCTGACAACGCGAACATTTCGTTTGCTGCGACATCTTCACGTGACAAAACGATAAAAATCTGGGACGCGCTCCGGGGCCAGTGCCTACACACCCTCGTAAGCTCAGCGACACCTGTCATCCTGTGGATAACGTTTTATGACCTGTTTAGATTGGCCACGATGACTGGGTACGCGCCCTCGTTTTTCATCCAAATGGCAAGTACTTGCTCTCTGCAGCCGATGACCATACGATACGGATCTGGGAGCTCAAAACCGGGCGATGTATTCGCAAAATTGAAGCTCACGAAAGATTTGTTTCGTCGCTCGCATGGGGACGTCAGACAATAAGCTCAGATACGAACGGAAAAGCGGGCAGCTCTTCCGGACACCCCCTCATGAATGTCATCGCTTCTGCGAGTTCTGACCAGGTATACGAAACTTCTGTGCCCTTTGTCAGTTAACTCAAGCCTGTATTGCAGACTCTGAAGATATGGATGCCGTGATGGACGCAGCAGATGAGGTTTTTGAACCTGCAGAGCCCCCTAATTAAACCCTCCCCCTCCTTGCCGCCATACTTGCTTTTAATTCAGGAATACCGCTATGCCATACATGATAATACCGCGTCAAGTCTGTCACTCAAAGTGTCTCACAGTTTGCGAGCGCTGGTTGAACACTCCGACGCTGTGGCGCATGACCTAGCCATAATGCTAGCTTTTCATTCTTAGTTTATGTGAGATCGTGTAAGTAGGTCCGTCTAACCCTGTCATCGTTCAATGTAGAGAATGCTGAAGA
>QFEA01000317.1:0-12408 GCA_003315975.1 Lactifluus echinatus | reverse complement strand
GCCACGATACCTGTCCCACTCCCCCATAGACTACACGCAAGTGGCTGACGAAATAGCCATAGGACAGGAAGTCACGGCAATTGGTGGGCCCCAGCCGCTTCCAGGAGTACACCCTGGCCCCGGCTGGACTGAAAACGACACTGGCAGTGGCGTATGATACGATTTCATACCGAACGGCGAAGAAGCCCCATTCGCCTTCTTCAGCATCGACTTCATCGGCGACCCCTTTCCTGAAATCCACCTCTCCAATGGGCTGCACTGTCCCATCACCACCACCGACCTGAGGGCCCGCACCTACCCATACCCACGTGCTGCCCTCAAAAAGAAAGAATGGTTCCTATTCGAAGACCATCAGACCTTCACACCCATCGTGGACAGAGCCCTAGGGATGGAAGATGACATTACGCTCACAGCAGAAGTTGCTCGGTACCGAATGGCAAGGCGAGAAGTCGAGGACATGGGACGGCGATTCGTCCTCATGAAAAAGAAGTTCGACGACATGCTCTGGCATGAGTTCGATAGTGCCCGACGACTCGCCGCCGCTGGAGCCTACCAGCGTATCGCACCACATGCCGAGTACGGCGTCGTACCTGATGGCGTGTTACGGTTTCCTACCTTACATGACTTACTTTTTCATTTCTTTTTGTTACGCGTTTTTCTCGGGTCATGTGACTTCAGGTCACATGACCCAGCATCACCTGATTGATGTTTGACCCTGTTTACCTATGCTTTGGTTCTGTTTGGGGAGGAACACTTACGGTTCCTTCCAAGTTGGGATACCTTGCCTATGTGGGGACGTTTCCCGCTGCAGCGTTGCTTTACTGTACTAGATTGGAGACTCCCGCTGGAGCGGACCGCCTATAGTGTATTCGTACATTTTAGGACCCGCTGAAGCGGAAACTCATGTATATAAAGCCTCAGCTTTGGACCCTAAGTCCCTAGCTTCGGCTTAAGCTTCACGAATCCAAATCCCCTTTTGAACCCTCTTCATCTCCCTCTCATCTCCTTCAAGTTAGCACTTGGGATTTGACTTGTGATCCAGCCTTTAGGCCTGAATCATTAGCAAGGCAGACACCCACACTTCTAGAGTGCTCTCTAGACCCCGAAAGAAGACTTAAGTCACCTCTTAGCTCTGCTTAAGCTAAGAAGCTCCACGTGACTAGTGCTTAGTCAGCAGGTCAAGAACACGTGACAGTCAGTCACACGTTACCCGGACCATCAAGTTCCCACAGTCAGGTGACTAGTTGTCACTTGTAAGAAGAACTCAGAAGGCACTTCGCCAACTGGCCCCTTTGGAGCCATAACATGGCGAGCTGACAGAGGAACAATTACAAAGAGGCCGAGCCAACATCGAAGACCCATGGAAAGAAGAGCCCGACCACTTTGAGACGCAGTGCGCCTGGTGCCACCGTCACGGGCACCACGCCGGCATGTGCGCCTACCTGAGAGAATGTACTCTGTGTAAGGGTATGTTCCACCACGACAACTTCTGCAAGCAACCGCACCGATGCTGCAGACACAGCAAAACTTGCCGAGTCCCTCATGACCATTACAACTACCACAAGGGCACCTGTGCCTCTGACATACGTCCCTTCTAGAGACGTTAACAAGGGGGTAATGTCACAACCATGTGACGGTGACAAGCATCAGGTGACGCAACTGGCGAATCGGATCGGATCGGACTAGACTGTGGCTGCGTGACTGTGATCTGCTGACTAGAATGCACTAGAGACTGCTTACATACACTAGGCCTGCGCTAGAACACTGTAGAACTTAGTAGAACTAAGTAGATACAACGTAGAATGACTCGGAACACAGTAGTACATTGTAGAACATCTTCCTCTACATGTATATAAGGACTCTTACGATAGAGAATAAGCCTTAAGCTTGTTCTCTTGTGCAATACAGGATTTCAGAGCTTCTTCAGACCCAGAGTGCCACTGGTTGACAAAGGCGTCCCCTGCTTTGCTCCCTGTGTCTTCAGATCGCCTTAGATCTGCTTATCAGATAATCGCGTCCAGATTATCTTTGACCTCTAGAAACCCGACTTAGCCTCTCAACGGATCGTTGAGGCTCCCACACTCTCCAAGACCCCCGAGTGACGACTTGGAAGGAACGACACGACCACCTGATCGTGACAACATTCCTGTATGCCTCCCAAATGGTATGTCCACTGCATTTTTAAGAGTGCTCAATTCTCACTCGTATAGCACAGCTCTCAGCTGTGGAGTCGCTGCATATTCAACATTACATTCATCATGACATCAAGCCTGGAAACTTTATGATTAAAACCAATAACCCTTCTCGTATCGTCCTCATTGATTTTAGCCTTGCACGGCTGTTCCGAAAGCCCGCAACATACCTACACATCCCATATTCCAAAAACCATTCAATTGTCGGCACTCTCCCATTTACGTCTACCAATGGCCAGCAAGGATATGCCCAGTCACGTTATGATGACCTGGAGTCCCTCATATATACGATCGTTTTTTTAGCACGCAGCAACTTGCCTTGGTCCCATGCTTCCGCTCATGGTGATCGAGAGGCAGTACTCAACATCAAGTTGTCGACCACGACAGAGGAGCTGTGTGATGGTTTACCAACTCCTTTTTGCAGTTTTATCAATCATATACATTCCCTTGGCTTCAACGAGAAGCCTGACTACCAACACCTTCATTCGATCCTCTTGCACTGCTCGGGGATTGTTGTCGACCAGCCTGCCCAATCAAAATCTTTTGCAGGCTCCCCTTGCTCCTCTGTGGGCCCTACCACGAAAGAAAGGCATGACTACATGCCTTCCAGTGCCTCCAGTGATCAGGTGTGAGTAGTCCTCAAATAATTTGTAATCAGTACTGACTGGGGTCTAATTGTCCAGTCTTCGCTCTGCAACTTGCACAGAGCCTCGTTTGTGTCAACACATGTCCTACGCCTCCACCGCCAGAAGGCTCAAGAAATAGATGCTGGGGCCTGGGTTGCCTTCTGGTTTGTAAGTTGAGCTTATTGTCTTGCACTTTTTGGCTTGTTTTCTGTATTCCGTCATGCCGTGTATTTCTCTGGGCTTAACGTTTATCATCGTTGTTAGCTCCACAATTTTTTTGCACCTCAGAAGTACAGTGTAGTACAGATTAGACCATCCATGAATGATCAGATGCTATGTTGTCGCGCGTTCATGTTTATTAAAACTCCGACTTCAATACAGGCATCAAGGTAAGTCTCTCTGTACAATATGTAGCTAAGGTAGATGGTGTAAAAATGAAAGAGGTTGTCCAAGGAATAAGGATGGGGGAGGTAATGAGGTGCAAGATGAGAAAAGGGTGGGAGTCGTTGAGTGACGTGGACAGCAGCAGTCGATGCAGAAGCTATTGAAAACGCAGAAGTGGAATAAGATTGGGACTTGAGATTTGAAGCCTTGAAAGGTCGATGAGTGGCTGAGACCAGGGCATCAAGGTCGATGCAAAATGCTAGTCACCATGTTCCTATAGGTGGTGTGAGTACATGATAGTGTCGATGCAATGTAGATGGAAACCTTACAAGGGCTCATCACTGGTCACCATGGTTCCAAATGGATTGGGGATGGGGGAGATGATGGTGACCCATGCGTTCTGTTCATCGCTGTGGTGCATACGAAGATATCGATATCGAATTGTCGATTGTCGATGCGACGCGAGTCTTGGGCAGCTCAGAGCTGCGACTTTTCAACCGGCTCAGCTCGGCTTGGCTCAGTGAGGGTTGAACCATTGGCTTGGCTCAGCTCATTAGCCAACCGGGCTGGCTCAAGGACGGCCCAACCCAGCTTGGCTACAGCTTGCGAGCTGTGGCAACACTAGGTCAGGCTGTTGACCACGAGCATCAGGATGGAAGTTTAGAGGCACGAATGGGGGTGATACCTGGATTGACACAGGAGCTGGAGGTTGAGGAGGGTGAAGGAGTTTGGTCACCATATCGTCTAAGGATGTTAGTAGTCTTATTGGCATCGGCACAATAAGCGTTGGTGTCTCTCGCCTCATTCTATCCCACTTTCCCTGAGACGTCAAATTGCAGTTGAGGTGTTGGACCTGGAATCGAAGAGTGACTCTTCAGGAGTCAGAGGTCCAGCATGTCTCCGAGCATTGGCTAGCCTGTTCATCAAGTCTTCGATGTGTTGTAACCTTTCTGCTAGTTCTGTGTTGTCTTCTACATGAGGAGCACGCTGGCGAAGCTCATCCAATATATGGTTGGTCGACAACTGACCATCCTACAAGGCATCAGTTTGGGCCTTGACTCCATCCAATATATTGCGGATACGGTTGGAAGCTTCGGGATCTATTCCTGGAGTGGTGGGTCTGACAGTTGCACTGGAGACGGCTGATGGTGTGGGAGATACCGAAGTCTGGGAGAGGTATTCACCCAATAATGGGGGGGAACGTGATATAGGTGTCAGGGGAAGGATCTCAGATGATTGAAGAGCTGGATAGAGATGAAGGAAATGTCGACGGAGGGGAAGAGGAGGATGTGGGGGAAGACAATTCCTCTTGGGAATGATATACTAGAGCTCAAAGAACTCGGAGAATGCAGGCTATGCAGTGGAGGTGTCAGCGGGATGGGGACGAGTCATGGACTGGCCTTGCCAGTCATTGCGCAGTTCATTCTGGAGCTCATCCAGATGATCGTGAATGCCCTGATTGTCACGCTGTCTGTCAGCCTTCCAGGCCATAAGGATACTGGAGAAGGCGATTGACATCGTCTGCAATGACGATGCTCAGTCTTTCAAATGGTGATCTTTCTGACGGTGTGTTCACCAAGTCAGAATGTATGGACAGAATACTACCACACCTGTGGGAGAGGACTGCAAAGGGAAAACTAAGCCTCATTGTGTGCTGCTTTACGAGAATGTACCAACCTCAGGACAGGTGATACATGTGTTGACAAGAGCAATGGCTCTGTTGAAATATCCCAAAAAAGAGACCCATTGTCTAGGATGTCCGATGCCAGTGAGATAGAAGAAATTGTCGAAATAATGGAGAGTGTCCTCGCAAGTGTGACGGGAAGCCACTCAGGAGGAGACTGTGGGGGTGTCGGCACATGTGTAGAAGACGGGGCGAAGAGGAGGTGATGGGACGGTAGGAGGAAGAGATGGAAGCAGAGTGGCCAATGCAGAGACCGATATCGACACACTTGGTGTCGGCGTGAAGGACGGCGATGATAATAATGAATAGGTGATTGATGGTGACTCGCTTAAAAGGCTTTCATCAATTGTGCTCAGTCGACTTGGCTCTCGAGAAGTGTATGGGAAAGCCATAGGCCGTAAGAAAGACATACCAAACGAGATATCTGGACCCTCCAGAAAAGCTATAGGCTGCACCAACGATTCATTGGTGTCATCTGTTTCTGCCAGCCATAGAATTGAGGGGGTTTGGGTAGAGCTTACCGAATGAGGTGATGGTGTAATAGCCTTTGGCGTGGACTCAGTGACTGACGACGTCGTTGATAAGGATGGGATTGGCGAAGGACCAGGCCAATACAGAGGAGCGGTCTGCCAGGTCTTGGGACAGGCGCTGGAGGTAGCGACACTTCAGCAGATCGACTGGAGGGGGGATGTTACGGGGCTTCCTCGAAGCCTATGCGAAGTAAAACAAGAAGGCGTTACTCTGCCTTGAGTCGCCTTGTATACGCGAACAATGCCTCTCCAACCTAGCCACTAGGTGAGAGCGTGTGCTGAGTGCTTCCTGAAGAGATAGAGACGCTCCTAAGTCCCACTTAGGAGGAATAGAGTCTTGCACACAAGTAGAGAAGGGAACCGGATAGATTGGGCTTCGTCTTCAGGGATAGAAGACTCAGCTTAAGGTAATACAAGCCAGTAAGTACGTCTACTTATACTACTGGATCTGGGGCAGTGTCTTTAGGGATATGTAAGCAGCTGCACTAGTAGTCATCCCTAATGACTACAACTACTTATGAAACACATCTGAAACCATACTGAAACGCGATCACTGATGTACATGAAACGGACACGAAACACTACTGAAACACATCAAACCAGGGCTGTGTCCATCACTGATGCCATGCCATCAGTGGCACCGTATGCGCCCTGTAACATCACCCTCCGTTTAGGCGAAGCGAAGGGAGCTTCGACGTCTCGTTTGTTGTCGAAGGGCTTCCGCCGCTCTTCCATCTTGGGTGAGGTCCTTGAGTACCTCCAAGTGTTCGTAGAACACTGAGGCCGCGAGCCGATACCGGCAGATGCGCTGCTCTTCGCGCATGATCTCCAATCCTTGTTCCATCTCCTGGATGTGTCGGATGGTGTACACAATTTTCTCGTCGATGGCATTGTAGCGGGACACGTCTCCCACCATTCCCCAGTCTCCATGACGATGGAGGTACTGGAGGACGGTCTGGTAGTGTTGGGAGTTAGCACGGATGAGATTGAGGGCCCAAACAGGGACCGGTTCGCATTGTTCGTCAGGACGGAGGCGGGGTAGGGCGCGGAGTGGGTGTTTGTACACCATTTCGTGACTTCCCATGGTGCCGAGGACTTCAAAGGGCGTGGGCGATAGTTTGATCCATTTGGGCCGTTGATGCGACCCATTGGGCATGGGGATGAGGAAGTCGGGGCACTTACTGGGCCAGTTGAGGACATAGCCGTCGAAGGGCTCTTCTTCCAGGCGTTGTTCGTCTGTGGTTTCTTCGTCGCTGCTGGTGTCCATCTGGCGGCTTTCAATGGTGCATAGGAGGCCCTGGACCACATCGATGAGTTGGAGCGTGGATAGGGAGGTGCCATTGTCATGGCCGGCGAGGATGTTGCGGGTGGAGCGGGGGGATAGGGGGAGCATAACACGCTCGTTGGCTTCTGGGACTGGTACGATTTGTGGGGGGTAGCGGAGTTCGTCGGGGATGGGGGTGTGTCTGATTTCAGTGTCGAGGGGGTCTTCCACCACCGTGGAATCGGTGGAGATCTGTTCAGCAACGGCTTCATAGTCGATGGGTTCGGGCGCTGCGTCGGAAATGACTGAGGCCATATTTGATGATGATAATAAGGTAGAAGAGTGTTTGGAGCGAGAGGAATATGGTGAGGAGTGCGATGTCTGACGGGGGAATTGGTGACATTGATTTGGCGATTCCTGGGGGTTCTTTTATGTGCGAGGGGGTATTGTTCGTGATATAATGCGATCAATTTGGGGGCGGAGATATGTGAAACAGGTTCCCATGTATTATCACTTATGGGATAACCTTTCCATTTGATTAAGTATTGAAGGGTCTTCTTTCTTCCGAAGTAGCGGTGTTTGATGACTCGTTCTACTTCATATTCTTTTTCTCCCTCTATGATGTCGGGCGGCGGTTTCATGTAGTTGGTTCCGTGTTCTTCGGTTTCTACGTATGGGGTTAGAAGGGATGCGTGAAACACGTTGTGGATGGTCCAGGTCAGGGGTAATCGGAGGCGATACGCAACAGGGGAAATTTGTTCGGTGATGATGAAGGGTCCTAGTCGTTTCGGTGCAAGTTTGGGGGTGTTGTACGGCAATTTCAGGTTGCGCGCATCAAGCCACACTTCGGTTCCGACTTGAAACTGGGGTTCTGGTATTTTGGCCGCTTGATTGATGGCTTGTTGTATGTGGCGTCGGCACTCCATCAGTTTCTGATGGCGTTCTTCTATTGTGTGATTGTTGGAGGTGTATCCGGAGTCAGTAGTAATGTGTGGTACGTATCCCATCAGTACTTCTGATGGGGGAGTTTGGGTGGAGCCATTTGGGGTGGTGTTATGCACGAAGGTGGCGAGTGGGAGCCAATCGGCCCAGTCATCTTGCTGGAGATTTCCGAAAAGGCGGAGATACTGTTCCACCCATTGATTGTTTCGTTCTGATGCTCCATCTGTTTGGGGGTGATAAGCCGTGCTGATGTTTTGTTGTACCTTCAGTTTGGCGCATAACGCTCTCGTGAAGTGGGATGTGAAACGGGGGTCTCGATCGGTGATCAGTTTTTTGGGGGTTCCGAACCATTGGAATACGTGTTGAAAGTATAGTTGGGCCACTCCTTCCCCGGTGATTTGAGTGTGACATGGAAGGAATATCGCCGCACGGGAGCAGCTGTGATCTACGATGGTGAGGATGGCGTCAAATCCGTTGCTGAGGGGAAGGGCCGTAATGAGGTCCATAGCTACTGTGGAGAATGGCATGGGGTCTATCATGGGGATTCTGAAGAGGGGTACTCTTTTCCTATGTGTGAGATTCTTATTTTGTTGGCAGATGGCGCATCCTTTGACATATTGGTCGACCCAGGTGTTGATTCCTGGCCACCAGTATAACTTAGTGATTTTATAGATTGTGTTGTCTCTTCCTAGGTGACCGGCTAATGGGGAGTCGTGGAATCGTCGTAGCAAGGTTTGGCGTGCTTCATTGTCTGGTGGTACGACCAGCTGTTGTTGTTTTGTTTGCCAGGTGTCTTTTACTCTGTTGAAATTGTATTGCCGCGCCCATCTAGACAGTATTTCTTCGTGTGCGGGTTGTTGTTGTAGGATGATGATATCGATGAAGGGGTCTGCGGAAGAGGGTTTGTCAAGTCGGTTGATGAACATGGATGGGGAGAGGAGTGTGACATCTTCGTTGTCCTGTTTCCCTTGGTCGGTCTGTGGCGGTCGTGATAGCATGTCGGGGGCTGCATGGATTTTTCCAGGGACGTGTTTGAGTTGGAGATTATATTCCTGGAGTTCGCTGAACCATCTGGCAAGTCTTCTGTTGACTTTGCGGGGGTTCTTCCAGTAAAGTAGGTTGGCGTGGTCGGTGAGGATGGTGACTGGGGTTTCTGTTCCTGCTAGGTGTGGTCTCCAGTGATGTAGCGCTTTGATGATGGCTAAGAGTTCTCGTTCGTAGATATCGTAGTTCCGTTCGGTCGGTGTGAATGTAGCAGAGTAGAAGGCGATGGGGTGTTGTTTGGACGGGTGAAGTTCTCCCTCCTGTGAGAGTACGGCTCCCACGCCGTAAGCGGAGGCGTCAGTGGCGAGGAAGAAGGGTAGGGAGTAATTTGGTTGGCGTAAGATGGGGGAGGAACACATGAGGGTTTTTAGTTGTTCAAACGCCTGCTGTTGTTTTATGGTCCACTGGAAGGGGGTGTCTTTGCAAGTAAGATCAATGAGGGGTCGGGCCATCGTGGAGTAGTGGGGAATAAAGTAGCGATAATAGCCTGTGAATCCGAGGAATGCGCGTATGTCTTTGACAGTGAGAGGGGTAGGCCATGTTTTTACTGCCGAAACCTTGGAGGGGTCCATATGAATTCGTCCTCCTTCTAATACGACACCTAAGAATTCGATGCATTTCTGTGAGAAGGCGCACTTCTCTGGTCGAAGGAATAGGTCGTGGTCCTGTAGTTTTTGTAGGATGCGTTCCACGCATTGTTGATGGAATTTTGGGTCGTCTTTGGTTGCAATGAGGAGGTCGTCCATGTAAATCACTAGCCATCCTTCCCTGATTTCGTCCTCAAAGATGGCGTTCATCATGGTTTGGAAGGTGGCAGGAGAGTTGGTCATTCCAAAGAACATTACCGTTGGTTCAAAGAGTCCTTGATTGGTGGTAAAAGCTGCCTTCCATTCGTCCCCCTTTTTGATGCGGATGTTATTGTATCCCCAGCGGACGTCAAACTTGGTGAAGAGGGAAGCTCCTCTGACTTTGGCTATGAGTTCTGGGATCAGGGGGAGTGGGTATTTGTTCTTTACTGTCCACTCGTTGAGTCGGCGATAGTCTTGCACGGGGCGAAGGGCACCGCTTTTCTTTTTGATGAAGAAGAAGGGGGCGGCGTAAGGACTTTTGGACGGTCGGATGTATCCCTTCGTCTGTTGTTCTTTGAGGAACTCGACGAGTGCTTGTTGCTCTGGCTGGGTTAATGCATAGGGACTCCCCTTTAAGTCGCTGGGTGCTCCTGGTTTTAAGTCAATTGCGTGGTCCCATTTTCTGGTTTCTGGGAATCTTTGTGCTTCAGCGTCACTGAATACTTTGGTGAATCGTCGATACGCAGCTGGCACGTTATCTTTTTCGGGAGAGTGATCCATGGCGTCGCTGGGTCTTTCGCGGTATAGGGTTTGTCGTACTTTAGCGACTTTCTGTGCTTGTTGTGGTTTTCCAGCGATAAAGTCCAATGATCTGGCAATAAGGGGGAGTTGTTTGGTGTCGAGCCATCCTCGCGCCCAGTCAATGCGTGGTTGCATGCTAGCGAACCAGGGGTAGCCGAGGATGATCTTTTGCTCTCCCAGATGGGTAAGGAAGAAGCGCATGGGGGTTCGTTTGAGTCCAGTCTGTATCTGTAAGTCGACATACTTAGTGATGTTGCCGGCTTTGTTAAGGGTGCCATCGACGTTATATACGGGTCGAGGGGTGCGCAGTTTTTTGATATCGAGTCGCAGTTTCTGCGCATAGTTTAGGTCGAGGAAATTTTCGGTTGCGCCGCAGTCTAGTAGCACATTGCTTTCAGCCCTCTGAGATCGAGTGTGGAAAAACATTCGCATGGTCATTGATTTTCTATTTGATAGATACACTCGATCTGGTAATTGACTCCTAATCCAGGCTGAACGGACTAGGCTGGAGGAAAATTTGTATCTTCCTCATTTGCACCATGCCAGTGCGCGAGTAGCAGTTTGTCTTCGTATGATAAGGCGTCCATCTGTTGTTTGAGTCGGTCGACGCGTTCTTCTGCATTTTGAGGTTCGTTCTGTGGTGTCATGTATGGTTCATTGTATGGATCTCCTTCTTGCCAGTCCATGAGGTGTGTGGTGCGGTTATGCTGTTGTTTGGGTGCTCGGCAGTCTCGTGCGAAGTGGCCCATCTTGCCACAATTGTAACATGCACCTTGAGTGCGTCGTTTGCTGGGGTCGCTGGGAGTCTGTACGACTCGTCCTTGGTATGGGTTCTGTCCTCTGTAGTTGTTAGGTGCCCTGGTGCGATCTACGTCCATGGGAACTGGCAGGTTTCTCATGTTGGGTGGTGCGTTACTTGAGTTGTAAGGTCTTTGATTTCCGAAGGGTCGCTGAAACTGGTTGGGGCGTGGGAAACGTGGGGGGTTCAGGTTCTGCTGCATCGACCACCCTTGGGGTCGCGACTGCCAGTTATTCCATGACTGGGGGCGCTGGTTATTGTTCTGGGGAGATTGTAGGGGTGTTCTCTTTCTGAAGATAGCGTCGATGAGTTGTCTGGAGCGGACACTTTCGATGGCTCGGGTTTTGATGTCCTCATATGTGTACACTGCTGGTGGTTTGAGGACGTCCTCTAGTACTGATTTGGGGAGTGCGTTAAGAAATAGCTGAGTTACAGCGTGATCTCCGGCGTCATATTTTGCAAGGTGTATGTTTTGTTCGAATTCTTGAATGAATTCGTCGATGAGCGGCCACTTGACCCTCATTTCTTGAAGGTGCATTCTTGCACGCGGGACTTTCTGTGTGTCCTGGAACTGCTGTTGGAATTCGTCTAGGAATTGGTTCCACGTGTCTTCATCGTTGTCAATGATAGGGTGGAGAAGATTGACCCATTCTCCCATAGTTCTAACCCAGTTCTCAACTTTGGGTCCTTGGATGAGAGTGAGCGTGATGGCGATTCGTTTGATGTATGATTGGAGTGCGGCGACATCCATGTTGACTCTGAAATATGCTTTGAGGGCATCTAAAAACGCGTCTGCTTGTCCTCTGTCTCCGTCAAATATAGCTGGGAGTGCTCCCATGATTTTTGCATCTCCTGCGATGATGACATTTTGTGGTGCTGGTCCTGGTGCATTTGGGTCGGCAGGATTTCCTCCTCCTCCATTTCCTCTGCCACCCCCTCCACCTCCTCCACCTCCTCCGCCTCCTCCGCCACGAGGTAGGGGGAAGTGGGGTCTCTGAGGTCTATAGTCATCGGGGTTGGCTGGTTTGCGTCCAAAGACGCCTTTCAATTTTTCTGCTGCCGTGAATCTGGTACTGGCGAACATGGAGGTTCCCAGGGGAGTGGAAGATACTACTTCTGGTGAGGGTGGTCGGGTAGCGATGGCTGTCATGACTTGTGTTGTGGTGGGGACTGTTGATGTCTGAGACATTCTCTTTAGTTCTTCTGGTATGTCTGCTGTTAGTCGCGTAGACATTTCTTCAATGGCTTCTGATGATTCGGTTGTGTCTGACGGTGCTGGGGTTGCTTCTTTGGGCGGTGGTGTGTCTTCTCTGGATGGTGGTGTGATTAATCGCGAAAGGGGAATGAGGTCCCTGTAGGTGTCGTCTGCTTTGTATGTTCCTTCTTTGTTGTATTCTTCAAGTTCGGGATATGCTTTGCCCAGAAAGCACTTGTGACTTTTGTCGTCGATGAGGACCTGGTACCACTTTCGTCCTTTGAATACTAGCAGGTGTACTGCGTGTGATGGCTCTAGTGTGATGGTGTGGCTGTCGTGGAATGCCCAGCAAGAGAATGGAAGGTGTACGTCTTCCTT
>QFEA01000314.1:0-18955 GCA_003315975.1 Lactifluus echinatus | reverse complement strand
GGGTCAAGGCTACAACAGAAATAGTCGATGTGACACAACGGGTCACACGCAAGATTGACGTTGTGGACGGATGGTTAGTAGAAAAGGGAAGGGAGCACCTCGGCTGTAGAGAGAATCAGTATGAGAATGGACCGGCTTTATCTCGACTATAGGGTTCTTTGGGAGACGATGAAAGGATTCGCGATCTGTACAATGGGTTGACCATAATTAAGATATTTCAGTTGGGGACATAAATATCGATACCTATTCATATAAATGTGTATTTACCATCCAATATCGACGGCGTCGTGTGATCGTAAAGTAGTAGAACCCTGTAAAACCAGAGAGTCGCAATGCTTCAAAAAGAAGTGGGAAGCGACAATTAGATTGGGTGATCTATCACTAGCGGCGACAATTCCCGGATGAAGTGTCGACGTGATATCATTCTGAAGCTATCATTCCCCAAGCTGGAGTCAGATGGTAGCTCTTCTAGATAGTAATGCTAAGAGATCATGCGTCTGATGAGCACGTGGGGTGGTGCGCTTGCTTTTTTTTGCTTGTTGTAGAGGTCAGGCGTACTCAAGGGCGAGCTTTGATTCAGATTCCTCATGACATGACAACATCGGCACAAGTTGCGCGTCTGCGCCATGAGTAAACTACTTACTGAGAGGAGACCGACGCCTGCCTGCAAAGGCCCCACAGCCCGCAAGAGGATGTACTTGGAAGAATAGGTTTCAGAACGATGATTCTGTGGCTATGGTGGAAAGTCCGATATTGTAGCGCCTAACCATAGCAACACCGTGACAACTCAAGTGGCCCGTTAACGGCTTTGTAAAAACTTTGGGCTGAGGTACATCCACGCGCACGGACCACGGTAGTGGCCAACCAAAAAGCCAGATTTGAGAGACCTTCCCTTCCCTTTGGAAGCTGTTAAAGATAGACAGTTCTCGCGGCCGTAAGTTCATTAAATCATTATAATGGATGGAGATGGGAGGTCGCGTCTTTCCCGGTCAACGTCGACGTCCTTGTTCTCCCACAATTGTAATATAATGATTCATTGACAGAGTGAGCCCGAGTTTGGATTGATCGCAGATTATGTGCAGGACATAGTGCCACTAACTGGCGTGGTGGGGTGCTAAGTGAGTGATTGGACGGTCCTGGGCGATTGGGATAAAATTAAATATGATCGGCCCCACAATTGAAACAACTGGATTAGACTACAGTAGGTTAAAAACGCGAGGCTTGCACAGTACGTAGCTATAGTCAGTCCGGCCAAGACAATGCAATGTGTCCTCACGCCCACGACTCGATCGATCTCGCAAAGGGGGCCCGGCCCGGGTGTAGTAAGCTTGTCCAGGGTCCAGAGAGAATCGAGGGACGAGACGGGGGGATAGTAATAAGAATGGTATCGATGTGTTCTGTTAATGGTTATATACGTGTATGTCAAGTTCGTTCTTAATCCAAGGAGCCGCATAGAAGAAAAAAGATAAGGATTGGAAGAAGGAAGAAAAAAAGCAAAGAAAAAAAAAGGGGCATGGTCCAATATATCATCGTGGATATACGGACTTTTCGCGTAGATACATAAATTACCCTCCACCCTTCGTATCTATATATGTATGCTGTATAGCCGATCGTCATAGCAAGAAATCTACCTCCGTGTCCGTGCGCGCTGTGCAGGAGAAAACAGATGGTATGTCATTCGTGGGTAGCGCGTGCAATCCCCCCCCGGCAAACCTGTGTTTCGGGAAGGACCGAAGCATCACCAGAAACGTGTCATGTTCCAATTAAAGCCCTGTGCAGCGCGCAACATCACGATATTGGACGTCATGCTGGAGAACTAAACACCACGGATCGAATCAGTACTTTGGCCTTCCGTGTAAACGAAAAGAATGGCACACACCCCAGTTCCGACGAACACATCCGCGCGCTGCCCGATTGCCATATCCACCGCGGGCGAAGTGTGCCGCTGCTCAACTGTCAGGTTCAAGTCGCGGCTCGTCGCGATGTTTTCCCACAAGGACATCCCGGCTCCCCATGCGTCTTCTTGTAGGGCAAACTTGAGGTGTTCGAGCCACTCTGGCCGGCCATTCGTCAGCACGTACAGGCGCGTGAGCTTCGTTGTTGGTCGCATCAAGGTGCGCAACTTGCGGACACGCTTGACGACCTGCTCGATTCCGGGGGAACAGTGCGCACGGTAACGCGAGTGTTCTTCCAACGATGCGTCGCCCCAGCTATTCACGGCTGGTGGGTAGAATCGGTCCGGCAGTTGCGGGAACTCGTTGAAGCCCATATAGCGGGACGACCAGTTGGCAATAAAGTCACAGTGATCAAGATAGTCTCCGCGCCGGATGTGAACTGCAAGCAGACCCGACAGGGGCGTGGGTTGAGAGGAAGGTACAAAGTCAGATGGCGTAGCGGAGGAAAGCGCAGGATGAATGATGTCAGCGTTCGCGGCAAGTGCGTCAGTGATGAGCGGTGACCACGAAAAGTGTGTCACGATTGGCGACTTGACGAACGAGGGCCATATGTCGAGCAATCTTTCAGAGTAACCGAATATTCTTCCCCACGAGGTCAGACCCATCTCTACAGAGGGGAGCAACGAAAAACACACACCCGAAATCGAATATTTGTCCTGAGTGTTCCTTGATCTCAACGCATCGATCGTTCGTCTGCTCAAGTCTGTCAATCCACGCCTGCAGAACAGTGGCCGCGGTTGAGTTCCAATGTATTTTGCTCATCTATAATTGTGCGATTAGGGCACACTTCATTGAAGAACTCCGGAACGACCGCAGGGGACGCATTAACGGATAAAGGGAACGTGTCTCCAGCAACAGGACCTGGATTCGAGAACTAAAATGAGTCGCGCACAGTATATACGTGGGAGGAGGGACGCACCAGAGAGCAACGCGGTTAATGGCACGCGTGCGGGGATCGTTTTGCCATTGTAAGTTGAGTAGTCGCCAGCCACCATCTTGTCCCAGGTGTAGTTCTCAAATACGTAACTGTCCCAAAAAGAATAGAAGGGGGTTACGTCAGTGCACACGTAAGGACGGATAACCCGCCACGCAGGACGTGCGGGGGGACGGGTAAAATGGACGATGATAGATGGAGGAGCGTACGTTCGGTTAGAAAGGTATGCGAGATGGGCATTCATCAACATTTCCTCCATCGCGTTTCCCCATCCTAGGCCTTTTAACATTTCTCAATTAAGTTTCGTGACCCCCCGCCTGACGCAAAGAAAGTAAAAACGCACCCCAAACCTGATTTGAAAAGCGGACATAGCGACCCTCCCGACCTTGGGGAAACGGTAAGTTAGGATCGTGCTGAGGGAGCTGCTTCTCGCGGTCGTGCCATTCATAGAAGCGCGGGGGGAGGTTGGTTTCAGTTGGCTGGGGGGGAGCCTCGGAAGCAACAGGGAGCTCGTCTTGTGAACCGGTCACAGGGAGGTCGCTGGAGCTTGGGGCGAGGTCGGTATGGCTCGGGGAGAGGTCGCTTTGGTCCGCGGGGAAGTCGTCGCTTTGGCTCGGGAGGATGTCACTATCGCCCGGAAGGGGGACGACTCGGCTCGGAGGGAGGTCAATCTCGCCCTCGCCCAACGATGGGAGGTCGATCTCGCTCAATGGGGGGTCACTGATCCGAGTCGCGGGAAGGTCGATCTGATTCTCGGGGATTTCGATGTGGCTTGCCGGGCGGTCGGACGGACTCAGACTCATTGGAGGACCGTCATTATGATGATGATTATGGTTTGTTAACAGGTCGTCGCTTGTGCCCACGGGCACGGGGAGGCTGGCCTGGCTCAAACCGGAAGAATAATGGAGACGGAAGAGGAGGGCAACCGCGCCGAGGACGACAAGGCCGAAGAACGGGCTGCGAAAACGACGGGGGACGACCGAACGGGGAAGAAAGGGAAAAGTGTCCGTTTTTTCGACGGTCACCGGGCCTGGGAGACTCTGGGAGATCGACCGGAACAGCATCGAACGTGGACAAACGAACGAGAAATTCTTCTCAGCTCAGAGGCGCCGAAAAGTCTCTTGGCATTTGTGCAAAGCGACACGCTAGTACTGTCTCGCGCACGTGGTCCACTAAACTAAAACGACATCCCACTGCATTTGCGTCCCAGTCCTTTTTCTACTCTGACCCCCATAGAGATGCTTCAGGGCAGTACCCGAGCCCGAAACACCGCGGTTGCGCTGGTGGTAGTGAGTAGTGACGTGTCAACTCAACTATTGCAAAGGTCCCCACCGGGCCGGCCGGTCCAGTTGGTCCTTTGCCCTTTTTGCCCGTCCGTGGAATGAGCTTCCGACAGTTGGATCCACAAACCCTGCTATAATGGGTCTACCTGAGGCGAATATCCCTCACTGGCACTTTCTGTCCTGCCCAGACCCTCGAGTATCCTCCCACCACAACCACCATGTCCCCCGCTAGTGCTCACGCTCTCGATCCATTCTCGATGTCCCTTCCAAGGCGTACACCTCGAGGACAGGAAGGGCAAGACCTCACTTCTCATCCACTAGTGCACTGCTGCTCAGCAAATGCCATCATCTCGATATTTCCCCTGGCTCAGACAGCATCGGAGCAGTGACGACAAATTGGGCAAGGTCTCTTTCTCTTGATAGCATAGCAAAGGTACCTCTGGTCGTTGACTGCACACGGTCACGGTTGGCTCTGGATATCGACTTTTGCAGATATATCCTCGCCTTGTACAGGCGAACACCGACACCGAATCGCAGAAACCGACGAACGATGTCCTCAAAGAGTGTCTCAAAGGCAAGCAAGCTGACAACAACCGGAAGGAAGTCCCCATTTTTTCTCTCTCATCATGGATGCACTTGATGATGATGATGATGAGTGTCCTGACAACTCTGGGATACCATCCTGGCGCGGAATGGTGGTCCTGGATCCTGGAGAGAGAGAGACATTGTGGAGGAACTCGTCAAGCTGCATCTTTTTCCCAATTTCGCGCGTCTGTGTCACGAGTCCTCCCGAACTTGACATCCGAACAGACCCTTGAGCCCTTGATGGGCTACCTGCATATCTCCTCCCTCCAACAACACCATCGGACAGAAACAAGACACCTCAGCTCAACTGTTTCCAGAAAGATAAAGATATTATATGGCGGGAGGAGGGTAATGACGACACTCTCATCAAGGAGACTGGTGGGATGTGACCCAGGGGTGCCGTTTTTTTTTTCTCATCTCATACTTTCATATATGCTTCGCTGGGTTTACTGTACAGGTCAGATCGAAACTCTTCATCACTGTCTCGCATAGAATAACGAGTTGCCCGAAACCCCAGATGAGGACGTTATGAAACGTATACTCGGCGAAATCTCGAAACAAAACACATATGCTGTTGCAGTGTCAGTGTCTCAACCGTGGCATACCGGCCCCTTTTGTGTTGAAGAAAGTGGCACAAAAGGCATTTAGTAGGGGGTGTATTTTGCACCTCAAATTTGGGCGTGAAAATTCATTTTCCCATTCACGTGCTCGAAACGAAAAATGCAAGGTCATGTGCCGCAATAAGACGTGACAAATGGGGACGGCATGCGATACAGAGTGTCACAATATGTCACAGATTCACATGATGGAACGTTTGCACGTGAGCAGAGCAAGGCAAACCTCTTCCTATTTCTATTTCCTATTTCATCCCTATTTCATCCAACCTCAACTAGACCAAGTAACGTGACAGACACGGTCACCTGATCAATACTGGCAAACACGGTCCATTGTATTGCGCACGCGTTCAGTAGTAAAGTTCAGAAAAATAAAAAGGGGCAATACAAAGCAGGGTATATCCATCCGGATATTCATATGTGCGGCGCGTGCTGCGCCTATGCTTCTCCACAGAAGCCGAACGGGAGAACGAGAACCGAAGAGAAGAGAAGAAAAAAGAAAAAAAAGGTTATCAACTGCGGGGGTAATTAGCGATACAGTACACAGGGACTCGTGCGTTCGTGCGGTGGTATGTCCTAGAGCTACGTGTTTTCATCTACAACCAGTTCGTCAAGGGCTCAAAGCCCAACAACTCCTTTCTCGAATTCCCGCCTCTCGCCTCTCGCCTCTAACAGACCCATCCGATCCGTCGTGCTGCGGTCTGCGGGCCGCGGGAATAATAAAAAAAATATCGATTATGCATTAGGTTGTGTTACTAGCGAGCGGTGCGGCGCGGCGCGGGGGAAGGGCCGGTTGTTTCATATTTGCGTTTGGATTTGCGGCAATCGGAGAAGGGGGGGAGGGGGGGGGAAGGGGCTTGGTAATTACCAGAAGCGCGTCTTGTTCCAATCGTAGCCTTGCGCAGCGCGCAGCATCACGACGTTCGACGTCAAAGTAGAAAACTAAAAAAAAAAAACGACAGCCGCGGCCCGCGGATCAAAAACACCGTTTTAACTTTAGCATATGGCTTCCCCTGACAACGATGACGACAGACGACGACAAAGGAAGAAAAAAAAAAGGGGGGGGAAGGAGGAAAGGGAGGCACGCACCCCGTTGCCGAGAAACACCTCTGCGCGCTGCGCAACGGCCATGTCCACCGCCTGCGAATTGTGCCGCTGTTCGCCGGTCAACCGCAGATCGCGCGTCGTCCCGATGTGCGTCCACTCGTCCAGACCCGCCGCGCGCGCGTCTGCCTGCAGCGCCGCCTTGAGCGCTCGGAGCCACTCTGGCCGCCCATTCGTCAGCACGTACATGCGCGTGAGCGTCGTCGCTGCTGTCATCCCCCCCGCCACCACCGTTGTAGTTGACCCCGTGGTGGTGTTTGTGTTTGTGTTTGTTTTCGTCGGCAACAGTAGCGCTGTGCGCACCTCGCGCACGCGCGCGACGATCTGCTCGATCTCAGGGAAGCAATGCGCACGATAGCGCGCGATCTCCTCGGGCGGCGCAAAGCCGTAGCTGTGCTCGGCTGGTGGATCGAATCTGTCCGGGAGCTGTGGGAACTCGTTGAATCCCATGAAGCGGGCAGACCAGTTCGCGATGCCGATGCAGTGCTCGAGGTAGTCGCCGCGGCGCACGTGGAGTGCGAGGAGGCCCGCTAGGGGCGTGGGCGATGTGGACGGGACGAAGGCGGATGGCGTGGCGTTTGCGAGGGCGGGGTGGATCGTGTGCGCGTTTGCGGCGAGTGCGCCGGTGATGAGGGGGGACCAGGAGAAGTGTGTTAAGATCGGCGAGGCCGCGAACGAGGGCCATATGTCGAGCAGTCTCGCCGAGGTACCCATTATCCTTTCGCAAGCCAGGTCATGATCAGATTCCCATTCGTAGTACAAGCAGGGGGACTTACCATAGATCGAAGATCTGTCCCGAGTTCTCTTTAATCTCGACGCAACGGTCCTCCGTCTGTTCAAGCTTGTCGATCCAGGCCTGCAGCGTCTGGGCGGCAGATGCTTCCGACAGTGCGCCACTGACATCTTTGCCATCGATAAGAGTGCGGTTCGGGCATACTTCGTCAAAGAACTCAGGTACGACCGCGGGCGATGAATCCGCGGATGAGGGAAAGAGGTCGCCAGCGATTGGACCTGGGTTTGATAGCAAGAAAGTTAGCCCGAGGCGCGCACACACACAATATGTGTGGGAACGGTGGCGCACCTGAGAGCAGCGCAGTTAACGGCACGCGTGCGGGAATCGGCTTGCCATTGAAGCTCGAAAAGTCGCCCGCCACGGTCTTGTCCCAGGTGTAGTTCTCAAACACGTAACTGCCCGAGGAGGAGATTGCGTGAGTGCGCGTGTGGCGGATAGATACCCGCGCGGCGCGGAGGACGGGGAATATGGTAATGAATTGGGGGGGGAAGGACGTACGTTCGTTTGGAGAGGTATGCAAGGTGGGCATTCAACAGCATTTCCTGCATCGCATTGCCCCATCCTAGTCCTTTGCGTGATTCAGTT
Source organism: Lactifluus echinatus (assembly GCA_003315975.1). Taxonomy (NCBI): domain Eukaryota; kingdom Fungi; phylum Basidiomycota; class Agaricomycetes; order Russulales; family Russulaceae; genus Lactifluus; species Lactifluus echinatus. The sequence goes on along the minus strand of QFEA01000314.1, from coordinate 11,102 downwards.
TTGCGTGGCGCAGGACTGAGGAAAAGACGGCACACACCCCAGATATGGTTCGAGAAGCGAATATACCGACCTTTCCGACCTTGCGGGTAGGGCAGATCAGGGTCGTGCTGAGCAAGTCGCTTCTCCCTATCGTGCCATTCGTAGAAGCGGGGTGGTTGCTTCCCCCCCTCTGGCTTTGGCAGTCCCTGCAAAAATACGAGGAGGTCTGCCTGGCCAGAATTGGATCGTTTTCCGAGATGAAGGAGGAGCGCGATCACGGCGAAGATGACAAGAGTAAAGGACGGGCTGCGAAGACGACGGGGAATGAAAGGGCGTGGACGAAAGGGAGGGGGGTGTGGCTTTTCGAGAGATATTGGGGCGGGAAGGGTGTAGGTGATGCAACGGGGCAGCATCGGAGGATGTTTTGGAATGCGCTCTGATACGCAGAAAATTTATATCGACGAGGTCTCTCCAATTAGCAGCACAACCTCCCGATCAAGCCGAATCTCGGACGCCCTACTGCGGACCAGCCATCATAGATGCCTCAGCTAGCCCGGCATATCATAGCCACTGTGAACGCCACGGGGTTACCGTGTTGGTGTGTTGGCCATTGACTGGAGGACTTGGCATCGCCACAACTTGCTTGTCAAGACGAGTGTCGGTGATAGACGCCCGTGTTTCATGTGAAATCGGTCCGACGTGCCTGAAACTGAAACAAACACGTCCAATAAATATTCTCACTCTCCACGGCAGCAGTCGAGGTCCGTCTTTATCCCCCCTCCTGTCATTACTCGCTTTCCAATATGACTGGTTCATGAAAAAATAATCCGGAGAGCACTCACCTTCGGGGCTGTCATTTCCTAAATGCCACAGTGTTACATGAACAGTCGAGTCGTTCGAAAAAAAAGTTTTCGATTCTTGGTCGCAAACTACTCGAGGGATTTACATACAACGGCCCCTTTGGCAATGATCCTTGTCCAAGTGCTCTCATATTCCCATCATCGCCACAAACAGAAACGAGATCAACTCGATCGATCTCTTCTTGGCGTTACTGCTACCCGCGCCGGGTCGCCCACCTCGGAGACCAAACTCTTGTCTTGGTGGTCAGTGCGTGGAGCTTGTAGACGAATACTGAGCTGGTGGATATGCAATTTCTCGTTGTGCGCTCACGTTACTGGTCCACCCACCTCTTCCATAGTTGCTTGACACAGTCCGTGACAGGCGACATGCTATCCATGCCTGTAGCTTCCTGCTCGTGATTTGCCTTATCTGTTCGCAAACTGTGTGCATGTGCATATGCCACAGGTGGACCCAATTTCGAGCTCGCACGGGGCTGCTGGTCCTTCCGTGCCCCGATTTCCACCTGATTTCCATTCTCAAACTGAAACCACTTGCCGCTTTGTCTGCTTGGCTAAAGACGAACTATGGCTATTGGGTGCCGATGGTTGATCGCTCCGAGCCCTGTTCTTCCTCTCTCTTTCACTCCTAGCTCCACTGGGCCGACACGTGATTGCCGACATGTGATTTGTCATATTCTGGTCCTCCTCACTGGAGATAGATAAAACAGACCGCAAAGTGCTTTCTAATCTGGATTCAATCTACATACCAACCCGATCCACGTGAAAGCTATCAGAAGAAGTAGGCTTTATCCAGGGAGCTCGCTCGCGTTCTCCTTCCATGTCTTCGACGAGATAGCACAACACGAATCAGGCCTTCCTAAGACCGCCGGGGTGTAGGCACAGCTCCAACGTTTGTCTTGCTCAAGAGCTTCTCCGCACTTTCCAGTCAAGCTGGCGCAGGATCCTCGTGGACTCATGAAATTGCATCCTATTCATCGGTACTCCGTGTAAAATGATGGGCTCGTGGAAATGCGATGATTGATGCTGCGGGCCCATGCACCTGGAGCAGGTTACTCGTTTGTGCGAAAAAGGATGCATTCACCAAAAGCGCTAAGGACTGCAATGACCGTCCGACAGCACAATTATCATGTCTGCGTGAAGTCTGTATCTGAGCATCTCCCCACTCAACCGGCTGTTTCTCTTAGGCATTTGGCTAAAACTCGGAGCTTTGAGGATTTGAGTACACCGTACCGTATATCACGATATGTTTTCTGATATGATGACACGGTGTAATGTGTTGAAATAGGTGATACGTTCATTCAGTTGATGGCCCAAAGGAAGGATAAACATCATGAGTATAACATGCGAATCGCCCTTGTGTGCCATGTGCCACCCTGTCCATCGTAAGTGGTACTAGAGAGAAGAAATATAAGAAGAGAGGAGCAAACGCAGTCAGACGATGCGTGTTGAATGTACCGTACTGTGTCTTGCGCCTCTAATCAATCAGCAAAACCTGACTTCCAAGCCATCAGAGCGGGGAGTTTACCAGAAGCACGTCTTGTTCCAGTCAACGGCCCTGCGCAGCGCGCAGCATCACGACATTCGACGTCAGACTCGAGAACTAACACATCCAACACCTTCCTGGGCCTAGCCCAGGTCTTCCTGTGGCCCCTTCCGCCTTGTCTTGACCCACCACAGGAATGTGTAAATCTGGGTGACGCTGCGTCACCCGTCACTCCTTTTTGTTTCCCCACTCAAGGATTGATTTGTACTAGTCTACCTGGTCTTTGACCGCGGACGAATAAACAGATTCAAAAAAAAAAAAAACACATCCAACCAACCAAGTGATGTTTTTTTTTTTTTTGATTCAGTTTATTGTCCACGGTCTGCGACCGGGTAGATTAGTACAAAGCGATCATGACTGGGGCCTGCAACTGTTTGAGAACAAAAAGACCCGAAACTCTAACTACGTAATGTACGCGAGGAGAAAAATTAAAGATAGTTGAAAGATTCGGTGACAAAAGAAAGGGGAAACAATTCAACCCAAGAAATTTTGAAAAGAGATGGAGCAGAAAAAGGGGAGGGAAAAAGGACAGGCGACCGAACGTTGCCCAGACTTACACTCTCTTATGGGGGGGCAGGACGGGGTGGCAGAGGCCAGAGGAAGACCTGGACCAAGCCCAGGAAGGTGGTGAGGCAGCGACCTAGGGGGCTGCGAGGTGAAGAAAGTGTGGAAACCAAGTGCTGTTAGATAGCACAGGGCGAATGATCTGCACATTTGCGGCCAGTGCGGGCGGCGATGAGCGATGACTAGGAAAAGTGAGTCAAAGATTGGTGAGGTTTTGAAAGAAGGCCCTATCTATATCGAGCAAATCGTTTGGAGTCGCCAAATAAACCTTTCCGGCCAGATCAAACCCCATATTTTCCGAGCTGGGGAGAAAACACATGAAATTGAATATCTGTCCTGGGCCCTTCTTGATCTCGACGCAACGACCTTCCGTCTGCTGGCAGCATTGGGGCATACGTTATTGAAGAACTCGGGAAAAACAGCAGATGACGCATCTGCAGATCGAAGGAAACGGGTCGCCAGCAACCGGGCCTGGGTATGAGATGAACATGGTGTACTGTGCAATATACATGGGGAGCACCTGACAGCAGCGCGGTCAAAGGAACACGCGCGGAGATCAACTTGCCATTGAAGTGGGAAAAGTCTGAAACGAACCTTTCCCAGATATAATTCATCAAACACATAACTGTCCGAGGAGGTTGCGTGAGTGCTCACGGACGGATGTGCATACTTTCTGAGGGTCAGATGATGATTTGAGGGCGTACGTTCGATTGGTAAGATATGCGAGATGGGCATTCAGCAGCAACGCCTGCATCACATTGCCCCATCCTAGGCCTTCGCACGTCCCAGTTCAGTTGAATCACATAATGAACTTGGCACAAGACCACAAAAACGCACCCCATACGTGGTTCGAAAAGCGTATGTAGTGCCCGTCCCGACCCTGGAGGTAGGGCAAGTCCGGATCATGCTGTGGCAGGTGCCTCTCCCGGTAGTTCCAGTCGCAGAAGCGCGGCGGAAGCCAGCCATCATCCAGCTTGAGGAGGTCCCGGTAGAGATCGAGCATGCCATTTGGGATGGAGAGGGAGGACGTGGCCAAGAAGAGAGAAGAGGCCGACCGCTCCGAGAACAAGGACCACAAAAGAGCATCGAGAACGGCGGCGGATAAAGGGGCGGAGATGGAAGGGATCGAGTGTTTGTGGGCTCTGCGCGACCATTGAATGGACGTGGTCAGGGTGATGTGCTGCGCAAGCCTTTGCCACGCGTCCGGCAGAACATTGGTGCAAGTGCTGCCGTGTTCCATTTCTGTGACTGTGACGACTTCGATGGCGTTGGCGCTAACTTACCATATCCTCCCGGCCCGTCATCTCCCGCAAACCCTGGATCGGCGACTTTTCTCACCATATGGACACCTTCCCCCGATTGGCTGTCAATCTCGCCTTTTCCCGGTTTTCTCACGTGTCCGCTTGAGGGCGAGGCCTTTCTGATCTGATTGTGAAGTCTCCTTGGTTCGTGTCTCATCCATAGTCGTCAAATGTCTCCTCCTTGGTCGTGTCTCCTCCTTGGTCGCCAAATGTCTCCTCCTTGGTCGTCAAATGTCTTCTCCTTGGTCGTCAAATGTCTCCTCCTTGGTCGTCAAATGTCTCCTCCTTGGTCGTCGAATATCCCCTTTGGTTGTTGAACGTCTTCTCCTTGGTTATCGAACGTGTCCTTCTTTAGGCCGTCGACCAGAAGATTATTCTTTACGGAACCAAGTAGTTTCACGCATATATAACCGATAAGAGACTGTACTCCAGACAGAAAAAACGAACGCGACAATTACCAAACAATGACAAACAATGATAAGGACGGCGATAGTAATACACAGGCAATGCAAACACATCTCGACAGCAGCAAATCATGATGATGAGCATTTAGCAAATCGCATCTGGTGGCAGAACAGCCGGTTTACCGATGTTGCTTGTTTAGTTACTTGTGCCTGACGAAGATATTTAAGCACTTTTTCAATCCAATGCATGCTAGATGCATACCGTGTAGATGAGGTCAGTTCAGCATTGGCATAGCTCTATGGTTCGACCAGCGTGTTGACTTGTTGGTCCACAGCCAGCGCATCGAGTCGTCGATCTACTGCCAGCTTCGCATGCCATCATTATCACATATATACACGGAAACAGTCGAGGTAAAGTTCTTGCATACCTCAATCTTAATTCTATTGGCGTTGATTTTCGCGGAAACAGTATATAGTTTGTATGTTAAACCGTGCCAGATAGCAAGCCAGAGCTGTGGGAAGATTTCAGGAGAAAGGTGGCTTGCGATGCGCATCCGTATGAGTTGACTTGCGAGACTGTATTGTTTAATTAGCGAGATGAAGCTCTGCAGAAATAAACAAATCCACGCACCTTTGGAGAGCGATCCTAAATTCACTTTCTTCTTGGATTGCATTGATGTCTTCAGCATGGAGAAGAAGGCGCAGACTGTCGTCCAACAAAGCCAAAACAAAAGGGATGTAATAACATGGAAAGAGGAACCGGATGTAGAAGACGAGGTTATAAAGGCCAAGAATTGAGAAACAAAAGGCTAAGATGTCAGTAGGTTGCATCCCAGTTACAGAGTCTGGAGGAACAGTGGAGAGCGAGTTAGAAAAGGCCTCGGTAGGATGTCAGGTACTAAAGTTATGCTGTATGTTGCTGTATATATTTTAGGTAGATTACCGTTAGGCTGGGCTGCATGCCGCATGCAGCATGCAGCACACAGCACACTACTCCACCAGGAAGTCACATGGGCGTCAAGATGTCGCGATTTCGCGATCAAAGCGGCACCTGTTGTTGCTGAGCCTGAAAACATAACAGCTCACGTCCGCAACGCAAGGCAAATATTTTCACATCATAAAAGTGCCAAGACCGCCAAGCGAAATGTGGTGTTGCGGTACTTGATTGCGTTACTTGCGGTACAGGTACGCGTCGTTGGGCACGTGACCAACATTGCGGCGGTGTGGTGGTAACTGAAACCGGCTCTGCGAAGCCGCGGTCATATATATTGGGTGGCTCCTTTGCGGAAACTAACGCTTCCTTAAGAGACATAGCTTACAAAAAATGCTGCACTCGCATGCCTGGACGTCGCAAGACCAACTGGGAGGGAGAGAGGGGGGGCTCTCAGCTCTCAGGTCACAGATGAGTAATGTCAGGACCCCGACAGGCGGTGAATGCCACTGCGACCGTGACATAGTTGTGTATACTTACTGTAGCCGAATCAGTTGGGTCACCCAGATGTTCATATGTCCTTTGGTACCATTTCATAGTCGCATGCAACTATAGAATTCCTCTCACTCGCCGTAGAATAGTCCCGAATGAGGATAAGCGCAATAAAGCCTTATTAGAGTAAGGGTGTCATTACTCGATTGGGGCGTGCAAGCGCCAGCACCGCCTAGACACCTGCATAGACGAGCCGATATGGGGTTTTAGGCCAAACATCATAATTAACATCCATCATCAACATCCCCTCAAGTGACTTGACTCGATAATAAACCAGCACAAGGCCACCAGGGCGGGAGCACGTCCTTTCCGAGGAGGCGCAATGGTGACAGCCACCCTTGTACGACGTCTAAGGAGCTCAGGCCCACACGAAGAGGCAGGTGATAGACTTAGCGATTCGAAAATGGATGATCTTCTGAGGCGTGTCGATGGACCTATACAGTGACCCTCCAGTACAGATGGATAACGACCCAGCCAGTGGGGTGGTGACCCCCAAGTCAGACATCTTATCACGTCCTCCAGACCCAGATAAGCAGATTGTTCGAATTCCCAGATCCCCAGGAATCGGCGCGTTCTGTTCTGGCCTAGCCAAACAAAATAATATCATTTTCACCGATTCATAAGCAGAGGAAAAGATCCATGTCCAGGGGCTGCGTGGTGGGACCATGTACAGGGGCTACGTGTTGGTGGGATCAGGGGCTACGTGTTTGTGGGATCCATGTGCTGCGTGTTGGGACGGATTGCGGGATGTTGAATGTTGACCTGGTCTTATCTTTTATCTCCCCATACAGTAACCCTGGAATTATAAAAAAATGCATATAGATATAGATAATGGACGCGCAAGAAACAAACGGCAACGCAAAACAGCAGCTTGACATTTCACCAGAATCGCGTCTTGTCCCAATCAACGCCTGCGCCGCCGCGCGCAGCATCACGACAGTCGACGACATACTCGAAAACTTGAATAGTCGAACAAAAACAAACCGCGCGTGCGTCAGTACTATACACACCAGCACCAGCGCAACGCAAAGTGAACAGTGAGGTTTAAACACCTGGCAGAGTTGTTTCTTGGCAATGGGGTACGTGTGCAACCGCCATATCCACCGCCTGCGCGACGCGCCCCTGCTCGCGCGTCAGGCGCAGCTCGCGACTCGTCCCGATATGCTCCCATTCGCCCACCCCGCGCTCTGCGCGTCTACCTGCAGGGCCTCCAGGAACCGGTGGAGCCACGTAGGCGGCGCGTTTGTCAGCAAGTACACGCGCACGAGGGCCATTGTCAGGCGGAGCAAGGTGCGCACTTCGCGCACGCGCGCGACGATCTGGTCGAGTTCTGGGAAGCTGTGTGCCTGGTACAGCGCGTGGGCATGTGCATGTGCTTCGGATTCGGATTCGGGTGGTGGTGGTGGAGCATTTCGTACGACAGGGGGAAGAGGAGGAGAGGGAGAAGGAGAGAATCGGTTTGGGAGGGCAGGGAACTCATTGAAAGCCCATGAAGCCTGCAGACCAGCTCGCGAGACCCTGACAATGTTCGGCGTAATCTCCGCACCGGATGTGCAGCGCAAGCAGGCCTGGGAGGGGCGCTGGGCGCGAGGCAGGGGTGAAGTGAGACGGGGTGGAGTTGGCTGGCGCCAGGTGAATCGTTTGTGCATTTTCGGCGAATGCGGCGGTGATGAGCGGCGACCAGGAGAAGTGTGTCAGGATCTGCGAGGTGACAAAGGACTACCATATGTCAAGCAATCGTTTTGGGGTCGCCGAATTATCCTTCCGGCCAGATCAGACCCCGATTTTACGAGCTGGGGAGAACACACATGAAATCGAATATCTATTCTGGGCCCTTCTTGATCTCGAAGCAACGATCTTCCGTCTGCTCGAGTTCGTCAATCCATGCACCCAATATAGCCGCTGCAGATGCATCCGATAGCGGGCCATTGACCTCGTCGCGATCAATGATGGTGGGGTCGGGGCACATTTGGTTGAAAAGAATGCAGGAATGAAGGCAGGTGACGCATTTATGGATGGGGGAAACGAGTCTCCAGCGACTGGGCCTGGGTTGAGGACTAACGCGAGGAGGGGTGCAATATTCGTGGACGAAGGGGAGCACCTGACAAGAGCGCAGTTAAGGGGACGCGCGCGAGGGTCCACTTGCTGTTGAAGCGGGAAACTCTCCGGGACTCCTGTCCATTCTCAAACACATAGCTGTCCGAGGGAGGAATCGTGTAAACACTCGCGCGGAAGAGAATACGCCCTGCTTAAGGAAGACACAGATAACACGACAATTTGAGGGCGTACGTTCTGTTGGCAAGGTATGCAACGTGGGCATTCAATCAACAGTAACTCTTGCTTTATGTTACCCCATCCCAGGCCTTTACGAATTTCAAGTCACGTGACACCTGTCACAAGATCGCAGAAATGCACAGCATACATGGTTTGAAAAGCGTATGCAGCGGCCCTTCCGGCCTTGAGGGTAGGGCAAGTCAGGGCCATGCTGAGGCAGCTGCTTCTCCTGTTCGTCCCATTCGTAGAAGCGTGGTGGGTACCAGCCCTCTTCTAGTCTGAGGAGGTCCCGAAAGAAGACAAGCGTCCCATTTTGGACAGGGCGCGAAATCGGGTTGAGAAAAGAGAACAGGACCATCACTCCGAGCTGGCAAAACAACGGACGTTGGAGGCGACGGCAGAGGAAAATGGAGGGACAAGGGGGATCGATTGTCCTCGAGGTGGGAAGACACCGTGAGATGGCCCGCAGCAACATCAATGATAGTCAAGGTGATGTGACCAGTGACCCTGCAGGACGCCGATTAACATCAGGGTTCGTGAGATGTGCATCACGTGGTTGTTGATCGACAGCCAGACAGTGCTGCAGAGTGTATCATCGCAACGGCCGCCTGCATTGGCCTATTAATAAGTGAGATAAATCCCAGGTGGAGCTGAAACGTCCCATCGGCAAAGCGTCATGTCGTACTTAACCCCACAACCGCACGTTAGAGTACCTTCACAACCCTATATTCAGGTTTCCGAGACACGCAAGCACTCACATGGAAGAGCCATACCTACCTAGAGGTCAAAGACCTATTTCAGCCCTTCCTGTATGTCATCGATAACAAACGACGAGATGACGGTAGAATGCAAGATAACGAGAGGAAGAAGCAGTGCCACACGACAGTTGGAAGTTAGCAAGGGGCCTGGGGCTGACACGTGTAGCCACTTAACAAAGTTACGCTAGCGAGCGTGTCCGTACTTACGCACCTCCGAGTACAGTCGAAGGCCAACCCAACTCATCCAAAAACGTGCACGACTCGTCCACGGACTTGTATATAGCAATGCACACACGGCTGAAGACCGACCAGGTTGTAAACACCACACGCAATGCGTGCGAGCCATACAGCAAACGGCAAAGTATCCCCAGTTTCGAGTCCACCCAGAGGCACAGGTACATTCTCACCACGGCTCAAACTAGGGCGTATTCGGCAAAGACAATTCCCCGTATATGCCGTGACCTGGAAGTATGGGCAACAGTGAGGAGAGTCCTTGTAGTGCTCGGCTGGCTGCATGCAAGACAGATTCCGAGGTGGAAATGCGTGGGCGTGGGAACTTATTATTATTTTAGCTGGCTAGGTTCGTTGACTAATCACGATCGCCAATCAACAGAGATCTCGTGATCACGCCCCGCGTACACACGCACACACGCTTGTAGACATCTCATCAGCCCAATTGGAAATTAACAGTAGGTCCAGTCATGTGCGATCTCGATCTCCAAACTAGCAAAGGACGTTCAACAGAGTTGGAAATCTGATACTGTTATCCAGATTGTATGCTGTGTTGGTTCAGGAGATCACGCAAGAGAAAGGAGCATAACGATAACAATAACTCGTAGTAATATATCCAGAGATCTTCTAAACATGTCAGCTTCTAAACGTGTCAGCGTACCCAATTGCGTGTATGATATGGCATGTTATAGATATACTGTATAGAAAAACCAATCAGCAGTTCCAAAAACCATATCTCTATGCGTTATTAGTAAAAGGGAAATCAAAGAGGGCTACCAGAAGCGTGTCTTGTTCCATTCATAGCCCTGTGCAGCGCGCAGCACCACGACATTCGACGTTAAAGTGGAGAACTAATAAAAGGCCACGGATCAGTCAATAATAAACCGCGTAAGCTGCCGCGCGTGCCTAAGAAACAACAGAGCCACGCACCCCGTTCCCAAGAAAGACTTCCGCCCGCTGCGCAACGGCCATGTCCACCGCCTGCGAATTGTGCCGCTGCTCACTCGTCAGGCGCAAGTCACGTGTCGTCCCGATGTGCTCCCACTCATCCTGACCCTCCCTCCGCGCATCTTCTTGCAGAGCCTCTTTCAGCGTTTGAAGCCACTCTGGCCGTCCATTCGTCAACATGTACACACGGTTGACCGTCGTAGTTGGCAACAACGACGCGCGCACCTCGCGCACGCGCACGACGATCTGCTCGATCTCCGGGAAGCAATGCGCACGGTAGCGTGCGAGCTCCTCTGGCGAAACGTTTCCCGCACTCGACACAGCTGGCAGGGAGAACCGGTCCGGAAGCTCGGGGAACTCGCTGAAGCCCATGAAGGGCGCGGACCAGTTGGCCAGTTTGTCACAGTGCTCGAGGTAGTCTCCGCGCCGGATGTGCAGCGCGAGCAAACCTGACAGAGGAGCTGGGGCAGAGGATGGTGTAAAATCAGATGGAACAGAATTCGACAGCGTTGGGTGAATGATATCTGCGTTCACGGCAAGTGCGGCGGTGATGAGTGGAGACCAGGAAAAGTGCGTCAGGATTGGTGAGACGACGAGCGAAGGCCATATGTCAAGCAATCGGTTCGAATTACCGAATAAGCTTCCAAGCCAACTCAGCTATAAAATCCGCGATATAGAGCACCAGGGGACAACCCACTAGAAATCAAAGATTTGCCCTGAACCTCCCTTGATTTCAACACAGCGATCCTCCGTCTGG
>QFEA01000310.1:890-15776 GCA_003315975.1 Lactifluus echinatus | reverse complement strand
GCACGTACATCGCCATTGTCGAGCTTTTGTCCGAGGCTAGCTAGTTGTGTCACTACCACTCGCAACGCTCAGTCTGCGGGCAAGGTCTTGCTGCTAAGATCGGGCAATCGTGGTTGAATCTTGAGACGGCCTTCGCCGGGAGGACGAAACATATTGATTGCGATTGGACAGAGGTTTATTTGGGCTTGCCTCTCCAAAAGAGTCATCGCTGCACCGGACGGGTTGTAGTCCTCCTGGCTACGACAGGGGCGTGCGTTGCCAGGCGGATCTCGATCTTCCGAAGGGCGAAAGAGCCAATTAGTTTGAGTCACTCTGTCACATTCGTGCGGAGCATTGGAAAATCGGGCAAAGGGTAGTCATCATAGGCCGAGGCAGGAGAGGCCAGGTCGGAAGGCTGCGAAAGGGATAAAAGGAGGGGGAAAGAGAACGAAAATGGATGAAATATACCTCTTCCCTGGACTCTGGATAGCGGCGAACGAGTTCATAATAGACGCTGGACAGATCCTTGAAGTGATTAGTTGGTAGAGTGGCAAGCTTCTGACGAGCTTGGTTTCGCTTTGGATGAAACTCGTCACGTACAGGGAGAAAGGGAACTAGACAGGTGATCAGTACGAAGGCAGGGAAAACAACAGACCCTGGATTGGAGTGTTGCTCTTTCGTCTAAGCAGTTCATCATATACAGCTGTGGTGGACAGTTCCTGGAACTGCTGGCGGGTGAGTCTTGTAAGCTTCTGTCGTGCGGTTGAACGGGAGTGGGCTGAACGCACCATAGAGTCAGTATCAGCTATTATGATCTTCATATCACCTCCTTGCGGATCAGATGTTGCAAGATGACTGCTTTCTGTGACACGCTCCCAATACGACGTGGAGTTCACATTCCTCTGCGTCAGATGTTAACGCGACATCGAGTAGCATCCATGTCTGTAAAAGAGGCTTGTGGAGTCAGCTTGGAGCCGGCAGTGAAGCGATCGCGAATGTCCCATTTATTATTCATCTGTGAGCATGTGCATCAGTGGAAAACAGACTACATAAACCAATGACATGCATACCTTTTGGAGTGAGGGTGTTATGGCGGCACTAGATGGCAGCACTAGAGAGTAAGGATATTGAGGTGAGGCGGCCGGTTGAAAGCTGGGGTGAAGTTGGCTTGTAGAACCGGCTAAGAGCCGGCTTGAGCCAGCTTGGAGCCGTAGCCGAGCCGTAGCTGGCATACTAGCCAGCTAAGAGGTAGCCGGCTAAAAGCGGCGGCTTGACCACATTCGGCTCGGCTCGGCTAACACTGAGCTGGCAATTAGCTTCGGCTAGAGCCGGGGATTAGCCGGAGCCGCCCGCAACACTATCCAAGACTGGACGCGACCATTGGAGCTATTTGCTGGCATGTTTGAAACTTACAACCTGGCAGATCCTCTTTTGAAGGCTTATATTTGTTAGTTTGTAGAAATCTATGAAGTGACAAATATAAGTTTTCAAAAGAGGATCAGCAATCGCATCAGGTTACTTGGTTCTGAAGTCTTGAAGAAGTAGAAACGACCATTCATGTCGAAAGAGGGGAAGCATGGTGACACCGGTGGAGACGCTACTAATCCATCTAAGCGACCCCAAGTAAGTCACGGGGGCCAAGGCGTGGCGAGCACGTCTACCACGATTGCCAGGTTGTCGATGCATTCACTCGGGCAGGGTACACGTTGGAGTCGAACGATGAAGGCGAGAATGGCTGGGTGCCGCTGATCCAGGTAAAGCAACCAAGCACACTGACTTTTGACTTGAACTGATGAGGTACATGCAGCTGAAGCTCACCATGCGATTAGCCACGCAATCCAATGGCAGCACCGCTGTCGTGAAGTTGCTCTGTCCCGACTCTGAAGAGCTTCAAATTCTTTCCGACCTCCACCAGATCAATTCACCATATAACCTCACCATTCCTTTACTTGGTACGTTTGCATGCGACTGGGCAAAGTTTATCGTTCTCCCCCGGGCCACTCCCCTAAATATTGGACTCGATCTTGGGAATTTTCGCAGCCATGTTGTGGATTTCAGTCGGCAGTTGATAGAGGGTGTCGCATTTTTGCATCAACACAGTATTGCCCACCTCGACATCAACCCCCAAAACGTCGTTGCCCTTCGAAACCAAAACCAATTGTTCATAATCGACTTTGATCTCTCTGTCCGTGTCTCTGGCCCAGATGCGTTGATCAATCGATGGTGCGGGACTGATGGATGGATAGCCCCAGAGATTGGGCGTGAGGATGGGCCCAGGTGTTCGTACAGTCCCATACGAGCTGACTTGTGGTCTTGTGGTCTTCTGCTCCAGTATCTTGCAAGCAAAGGCGCCGTTGAAGATGAGAACCCGTTCAAGGTACTAACATGGCAGCTGTTGAACAAAACACCGCAGAATCGTCCTCTGTTACATCAGCTCCCCTCATTCATAGTCCATTCGTTGAGCGGACTGCAACGTGGATTGAAACGAGAAGCTGATGCCCTTCCTCATGATGCAAAGCGATTGGCCATCTGTGCTGTATGACATTATTTCTAACTAATGAAACCATACCGTTGTACATGTTTGGCTGTAGTGAATGATTCCTTGTAATTGTATATATGTTTTCGTAAATGTACATGTTTTTTCGAGCCAGAGAGCGCTAACGCTGTTAGAAAAAGAAACTTGGGGAGATGACACAAATTCGCTTACCAACACTGAACGCTAGCGCAATAGTCGGATCATCTTGGAAGTTCCGTCATCGTTAAGAAACCACACTGGTTTAAAAATTTCTGGGTAACGCTCCGGGTCATGTAGAATACCCCCATCACCGCGAAGCCAGAGTCGCAGCCTTCTCGTTCTTAGATTCGAAGTGACCTGCGATACCCCGTAGCACTGAGATTGTGGACTTGGCTATGTGGAATCGATATCTTAACAGTATAAGGTGGCTGCATGCTATAAGTGTATTCGCCAAGTAGAAGTGGAACAGTTGGAGAGGTTTGAGAGAGTGTGTGTGTGTATGTGTGTGTGAAGCGCACGCGCGCTGGTGAGGCAGAGGAAACGCAGGATGACGAGTAGCAGGCAACTGGGAATGGAACGCAAGACCATGCTAGGTCTTGAAAGGAATGGCGCACGGGGACGCAGGGAGCAACGGGAACGGACGAACGGCAAGTAGCAGCAGGCTACGCAGGCACAACGGACGCAAGGCAGAAAACGAGAGGCAAAGAAGTTGGTAGAGATTTGATTCCCGAATACTATTATGCTCTCCTACAGGCAGGAGGCATCAGTTTAAATACATTTGCAACTACTTACGGGTTTCTAAGTTGAGTCCAAGTAATAAATAAGAAAGAGGGATGGCCGCAAAGTAGTAATGAAAGTTGTCTAAGGCACACCCAGCGTGCGCGACGATTGGGAGAAATAATGCTAAAATATCGAGGGTAGAGAAGCAGAGTAGGCTGGGGCGCCGACGAGGATAAAGGAGTGTCTAGAAAAGTAGGAAAATAGAGTAGAATTTGGGTAAATGAAGGCCGTCTGGATTGTGCTTACTGATGCCCCCTACTACTACAAAGTGGTGTCTCGCAACTCCTGCGAAAGCGGGAAGGCATTCAATTGGGAGAGGCCCGATGGAATGATGATGTGGCAGGAACGGTGAGGAGAGCGAGCGGCGACCTTTTGTTGTGTAGCGTAACGACGAGACGAAGGAAGGAAAGGGAGAGACTAGGTGCGCACTAGGTGCATGGCCCCAATAGTTGCGTGAGAAGCTGCATGTGATCTTTTTTTTTTTGCATCAGTTTACTGTCAACGCCAAAAGGTAGAGTGACTAGTACTAAGTACAAATTGGGAAGGTAATAACTAGGAGGCAACTGGTAGACAAAGAAAAGCGGGTCACGTTGGAGTTGGCTCAGCACGCTCCAGTGAACGCTCGGGTGAAGTTGGCTTGTTCTCCCTTATGTCAGCCGTACATCCGTATCTAGCCCGTCGTGTCTGTCCTTCTCCGGCCCTTTCTGGCCCGCCTGCTCTCCTTCCCCTATTCCAACGTAAAGACTGTCCTTAGAGAATGGATGTGGGTGGGGGGTAAGCACCGCAACGGGAGGGACCAGTTAGCCGGGGCGAGCGGAGAAAGGCGAGTCGAATAGCGAGAGGGAGGGCCGCGAGCTGCATGTGATCTTCCTTCGTCGGAAGTACGAAAGCGTCCGTTCAAGCCTGGCGCTGTGCGAGTCCTTACAACAGAGATCGTCATTCCTTGAGCCATGTACTACACTATACAGTACTGTGCGGTGTTGTGCCAGTATTTATGCGAAGGCTACGTCAATAACCCCGAGTAGTCGCTGCTGTCGGGCGGCTGCGCGTTCCGCTTATGCGGAAATTCGGCAATGAGACGAGGTCAAGTTTGAACCACCCGCACACAGATATCCAGAAGTTCCAAAACTCTACATCGTCAATAATTCACCCGTGCTCTCAAAGTCGATACCTACCATTTCCAATCTTTCCAGGCCTGTTGTGCGTCACCGTCACTTCCAACTATCCCACTTTCTGAAAGTGGTGACACCCTTGCGAGCCTCCTCAGCTTTATCATCCCCATGACTCCCCGTCTCCCACCAACCACTAAAAAAATCATGGAGCTTTTATCGGTGGCCCACAAGTATGAAATGAACGTCATGTCTAGGATCACATCGCTCGACAAGTTCCACCGCTCATCCGAGAAGAGACTGCTTTCGAGGTTTACTATCTTTCCAAACAGCATGGACTTCACCAAGAAGAGTGCGAGTGCGAGACCAGAACTGGCATGGGTCCGACATTCGCCTACTAGTACTCTTCCGTCTCCCAGTCTTCCGTCTCATTTTATTTCGAAGGCCTGGACTTATCTAGAGTCCACTGCGCTCCTCTGCATCGTACTTCTTGAGCACAGAGCAGTGGCGAAGCGGCAGAAGGCAGATCCTGCTGAGTCTCAGACCACCCGGCTAAATCCGTGACCTGGGGCGTTGATGCGGTTATCCGGGAGGAAACTTCCGCTATCGTCATCAGATGGATTAATCAGTCCGCGGCGAGGGATCTACGGCGGTAGGGCGTGGGTGCGCCTCTGGAATTGTTTCAGAGTCACGCCTATTGTTTGGCGCACAAAGGACACCTGGCTAAGTTGTCGCCTGTGTCAAGGCCCAGTTCGTCTTTCGTCTACCTCCATTGCCCAACAGTTCTGTGTAGCTACCGTAACCATAATGCTCATGAAGACAACGACAGAGTGACTACACGCCTCGCCAACTCCCCGCGCTGAGACGCGTTTAAACAGATGGAAGCGCTTAGAGCCTGGAAAATCGTCGGTGATAGGCGATATAGAATCAACACCCATCCGCCCGAACTCGGCGACGGAGTGTGAAAGCCTAGGCCCAGATCTCCCTTTCGTCTATATATATACGATTGGCGTCCACCAAACTCTGCAGTCCTCGCCTCATAGCTACTTCCGCATATCAAATGCAGTCCGAAGACCATACCAACAACCCCGACTCTGTCGATAACAGCCCTGATGCTGACATGGAATTCATTCGCCTGCGGGAGAAATACGATCGCTTCCGTGTCTTGGTGATAGGCAAAGCGAACGCTGGTAAAACGACCATTCTCGAGAAGATCTGCCAGTCCACAGAAGCACCGATCGTCTGCGATGGTGATGGAAACCAGGCTAGTGAACACGATTGAGTAACACTGCCTGCCTATTAATCCGTCCATGATAGATTGATCCTGCAACTGTAGCGAAAGCTAGCAGTGGCGTGAGTTCTCTTCTGCCGGTTAGGCCACTGGGTTGATTAATCGATTTTGCCAGCGTGGTGTACACAACATCGAATATGAGATCACATACGAAAGTAACCCGGGCTTTGTGTTCCACGACTCTTGTGGATTTGAGGCGGGTTCAGTCGACGAACTTCAAATAGTGAGGGACTTCATAGGTTCAAGGTCCCAGGAAAAATACTTGAAGTCTCAGTTGCATGCCATTTGGTACGTCGTTGATATAAGCCAAGCTCGCAGCCAAATGATATGGAGAAACAGGTATTGTCTACCGATGGACGATGATCGCCCGTTGACCACGGCAGAACTAACGTTCTTTGCAGCTGGTACAAATGGCGGCACGTTGCTTTTCACAACTGTGCTCTTTCCATAATATTGACATGATATACCGACGTTATTAGTACCTGTAGTGGCTATTTTTACGAAGTTCGATGCACAAAGGAGCCGGGCTATCGCCAAGTTGAAACGAGATGGATTGTCGGAGTTCCAGGCGAGAAAACAGGCATCAGGACAAATGGAAGGGATTCGTTCCGAACTTGAAGTTCGCGTCAATCGCACTGCGCATCCCCCGTCGGCTTTTGTCTATCTCCAGGGTATTTTTGAATTCCCCATTTTTAAATAGATTCTAGACTGGCGCATTTCTTGAGACAGATATGAACAAGCCTAGCGGCAATTGTTCGTCTCTCATCGAGAAAACGGCATTGGCGATGACAAAGGATACTCTCCGCCATTTACTGATTACTGTACAGAGAAACAACATTGAACTGTGCATCCGATACTGCATTGAAGACCTTTTTATTAAAACCACAATCCTCCATGGTAACGAATACTTGTTTGTATGTCTTTGCGTACTTACAACGAAAAATGGATCGTTCCAGGGTCATCTGAACGACTATCGGTCGCCAAACGGATAATGGGTTGGTTTCCCCATTGCTGGGTAAATAATTGATCGCTTTGTCGGCTTAATCAATTAACGATCTACTGTACCGTTTGCTCTAGATCCGGGTGGGTATTCTGGTCACGTTTTGCAATTCAGCCCCTGATCCGCGGCGCTCGTCTGGTGTGTCAGAAAGTGAGTGATATTTTGGCATTCTCTAATCGCGTTCCCTGAGCTATTGGGATCACCTGCAATACTAGAGCGTGAGTAATCTGTGGCATCCTTCAATAGCACTGCCTTATCTACTGGGTTCATTTTCTGCCCCAGAGTGTGAGTGATCCTGTGCCTTCAGTCACACTCCTCACCCACAGGGCCTGGTCTATCGTCTTAGTACGTGAGTGATTCTATCTTATCTTTCAAAACATACTCCATCATTTACATTTATCGGGCTCATCTGCCATGCTAGCAAGTATGTAATCACGTTGCACCTTCCAAAGTTGTTTCCTCATTCATAGGACCCGTCCGTCATACTAGGATGTGAGGAATCCTGTGCATTGTTCAATTGTACTCTCTGATTCACAGGACTTGCTTGCTGCGCTAGATTGTGGGTGATCTTTAAATTGTACTCCTCGATCCACTGAGCTTGTTCGCTTTGCTAGGGAGTGAGTGATCCTGTCGTTTCATTTAATGGCACTCACTGATCTGCTGGGTTCGTCGGCAATACTAGGAAGTGAGTGCTCCTATCGCACTTTTCAATTATGCTCCCTCATTAACCGAGCTTATCTGCGGTGCTAGTACGTGAGTGAATCCGTCACATCTAATCACATTCCTTCATTTATGTGGTTTGTCTGTCATGCCAGTATGTGAGGGGCCCCACTTTGTCAGTTAGTTGTACACTCTGATACATTAAGCTTGTCGGTCACGCTAGGAAGTGAGTGGCCCCCTTAGCTGTTCTAATTGCGATAAACTGATCCTTGTCTTCCGTGCCAGGGGGTGAGTACTCTTTCTTCGCCGTTCAATCACACTCGCCGATCCACCTGGCTCATCGGACGGTGCTAGAGAGTGAGTGGTGCATTTGCAACGTTTTTTCGTACCCTCTGACTATCATCTGTTGCGCTAGGATGTGAGCAATCCTGTATCACCTTTTGCTCTACTCACGAGTCCACTGGATCCATCGACCATGCTAGGTTGTATGTGACTGTGTGGCACTTTTCAATTCAACTTCTGATCTACCGGGCCCATCTTCGACACTAGAAAGTGAGTGGTCTTCATGCATCGTTCGATCACGTTCGCTAATCTATTGGGCCTGTTTGTCCTGCTAGACAGTTAGTAATTTTATCATGTCCCCTTTTTATTACACCCCCGATTCTTCGTTGAGCCCTTCTGCCTAATTAGGAAGTACGTAATTCTGTCACTTGTATTGATCGCAGTCCATGTATACTGAGTTCATCTACTGTCCTAGATTGTGAGTGATCCTGTTCCGTCTTCAATCACATTCACTGATATACCAGGTTAATCTGGCGATCTAGAATGTGGGTGGTCCCATTGTATCTGTTCGCTACAACAACTGATAAACCAGACTCGTCCAGAGAGTGAGCAGTCCTGTCACATTTTTAATCACTCCCTGACCCAGCGTGTTCAATGCTAGCGTGTGAGTGCTCATAGTGTGGCTTTCAAATGTATTTCTTAATCTAGCAATCACACATGGCACGTTAGGGAGTGAGTGATGATGGAATTCAGTAACGCTCACTCATACGCCAATTCCATTCTAGGATGTGGGCGATTCTGTTGAATATTTCAATCATAAATTCTGATGCTCTGTGCACATTTGCTGTGTTAGGATGTGAGTTATCTTGTTGCGATCACAATTGTGCTCTAATGCACTAGGCTAATCTATCGCGGCAGCATGTGAGTGGTCCTATCTTATCGTTCATTCATGCTTCGTGATCCACCGGTTCTTTTACATGCTAGTTTGTGAGTTATTTTTTCGGGGGTTTTAATTGTACCCTCTGATTGTCGTCTACTATGCTAGTATGCAAGTCATGCAGTGCAATCTTTTCATTCTCTGATTGACAGGCACTTCCACCACGGCTAGGAGGTGAGTGTATCCTTTCGCGTTTTCAATTTGAATCTGATCCATCGGACTAATTAGGAAGTGAGTGGTTATGTTGCATTATTGGATCAAACACTCTGATCCATTATCATTATCTGAACTGGAAGGGAGTGAGAACTTGTTCCGCTTTTTCGAGTGCATACTGATCTATGGAGTTCATCTAGGAAGTGGGTAATTGTTTCGCTCTTTCGAGTACACACTGACCTACGGAGCTCATCTGCCGTTCTAGCGAGTGAGTAATTGTTTCGTGCTTTTGAGTACACACTGATCCATGGAGATCATCTACCCTTCTAGTTTGTGAGTAATTGTTTTGCTCATTCAAGTACACACTGATCAATGGAACTCATCTACCCTTCTAGGATGTGAGTAATCGTTTCCCTCTTTCGAGTACACAACGATCCACGAAGCTCAACTTCCCTTCTAGGAAGTGAGTAATCATTTCGTTCTTTCAAATATATACTGATACATGGAGCTCATCTGCCCCTCTAGCTTGTGAGTAGTCATTTCGCTCTTTCGAGTACACAATGATCCACGGAGCTCATCTGCCCTTCTAGCGAGTGTGTAATCGTTTCGCTCTTGGGTATTTGCTAATCCATGGAGCTCATTGTCCCTTCAAGGCTGTGAGTAATCGTTTCACTCTTTCGAGTTCACACTGATCAACGGTACTCGTCTACCCTTCTAGACTGTGAGTAATCGTTTCGCTCAGTTTCGCTCTTTTGACTGCACACTGACCCACGGATCTCATCTGCCATTCTAGGAAGTGAGTAATCGCTTCACTCTTTCAAGTATACACTGATTCATGGAGCTCATCTGCCCTTCTAGCGAGTGCGTAATCATTTCGCTCTTTCAAGTATACATTGAATCACGGAGCTCATCTGCCTTTCTAGAAAGTGAGTAACCGTTTCGCTCTTTTGAGTGTATGCTGATCCACTGAGGTCATCTTACCTTCTAGGCTGTGAGAAATCGTTTCACTCTTTCGAATATACACTAATTCACGGAGCTCATATTCCCTTCTAGGCTGTGAATAATCGTTTCGCTCTTTCGAGTACACACTGATCCATGGAGCTCATCTGCCCTTCTAGCGAGTGTGTAATCATTTCGATCTTTTACATACACGCTGATTCACAGAGCTCATCTGCCCTTCTAGGCTGTGAGTAATCGTTTCGCTTTTTCAAGTATGCACTGATCCACGGAGCTCATCTGCCCTTCTAGCGTGTGAGTAATCGTTTCGCTCCTCTTTCGAGTACACACTGATCCACGGAGCTCATCTACCCTTCTAGGATGTGAGTAATCATTTACTCTTTCGAGTACACCCTGCTTCACGGGGCTCATCTACCCTTCTAGCGAGTGAGTAATCGTTTTGCTCTTTTGAATACACACTAATCCACGGAGCTCATCTGCACTTCTAGGCTGTGAGTGATTGTTTCACTCTTTTGAATTTACACTGATCTACAGAGCTCATCTGCCCATCTAGGCTGTGAGTAATTGTTTCACCCTTTCAAGTATGTTCTGATCCAAGGAGCTCATCTGTCCTTCTAGCGAGTGAGTAATCATTTCGCTTTCTCAAGTACACACTGACCCATGGAGCTCATCTGCTCTTCTAGGCTGTGAGTAACTGTATCGCTCGTTCGAGCGCATACTGACCCACAGAGCTCATCTCCCCTTCTAGCAAGTGAGTAATCGTTTCACTCTTTCAAGTACACATTGATCCACAGAGCTCGTCTGCCCTTCTAGCAAGTGAGTAGTCATTTCGCTCTTTCGAGTGCATACTGGATCCATGGAGCTCATCTGCCCTTCTAGGATGTGAGTAATCATTCCGCTCTTTCGAGTATATACTGACCCACGGAGCTCATTTGCCCTTCTAGGCTGTGATTAATCGTTTCACTCTTTCGACTGCACACTGACCCACGGAGCTCATCTACCCTTCTAGGAAGTGAGTAATTGTTTCGCTCTTTCGAGTATACGCTGATCCATGGAGTTCATCTGCCCTTCTAGCGAGTGCGTAATCGTTTCATTCTTTTGAACTGATCCACAGAGCTCATCTACCCTTCTAGCTTGTGAGTAATCATTTCGATCTTTCGAGTACACACTGATTCACGGAGCTCATATGCCCCTCTAGCTTGTGAGTAATTGTTTCGCTCTTTCGAGAGCAAACTGACCCACGGGGTTCACCTGCTCTTCTAGTATGTGAGTAATTGTTTCGCTCTTTTGAGTACACATTGATCCACGGAGCTCATCTGTCCTTCTAGCGAGTGAGTAATCTTTTCCCTCTTTCGAAGTACACACTGATCCACGCAACTCATATGTCTTTATAGCGAGTGAGTAATTGTTTCGATCTTTATCTTTCGAGTACACACTGATCCACGGAGCTCATCTGCCCATCTAGGAAGTGAGTAACTGTTTCACTCTTTCGAGTATACACCTATCCATGGAGATCATCTGCCCTTCTAGCTTGTGAGTAATAGCTTCGCTCTTTCAAGTATGCACTGATCCACGGGGCTCATCTTGACTTCTAGCTTGTGAGTATTCGTTTCACTCTTTTGAGTACACACTGATCCATATTTGCCCTTATAGCGAGTGAGTAATCATTCTGCTCTTTCGAGTATGCACTGATTCACAGAGCTCATCTGCCCTTCTAGGATGTATGTAATTGTTTCGCTCTTTTGAGTACATACTGATCTACAGAGCTCATCTGCCCATCTAGGCTGTGAGTAATTATTTCACTCTTTCAAGTATGTTCTGATCCGCGGAGCTCATTTGTCCTTCTAGCGAGTGAGTAATCGTTTCGCTCTTTCGAGTATACACTGATCCACGCAACTAATCTGCCCTTCTAGGCTGTGAGTATACATTTCGCTTTTTCGAGTACATACTGATCCACGGAGCTGATCTGCCCTTCTAGGATGTGAGTAATTGTTTTGCTCCTTCGAGTACACACTGATTCACGCGGCTCATCTGCCCTTCTAGCGAGTGAGTAATCGTTTCACTCTTTCAAGTACACATTAATCCACAGAGCTCATCTGCCCTTCTAGCGAGTGAGTAATCGTTTCCCTCTGTCGAGTTCACACTGATCCACGGAGCTCATCTGCCTTTCTAGCAAGTAAGTTATCGTTTTTCTCTTTCGAGTACACACTAATTCACGGAGCTCATCTTCCTTTTTAGGCCGTCAGTAATCATTTGTCTCTTTTGAGTACACATTGATCTACAAAGCTCATCTGCTCCTCTAGCGAGTGAGTAATCGTTTTTCTCTTTTGAGTACAGACTGATCCATGGAGCTCATCTGTTTTTCTAGGAGGTGCATAATCGTTTCACTCTTTCGAGTACTCACTGATCCACGGAGCTTATCTACCCTTTTAGCTAGTGAGTAATCGTTTCACTTTTTTGAGTTCACGCTGATCCACGGAGCTCATCTGCCCTCATCTTCCCTTCTAGGAAGTGAGTAATCATTTTGATCTTTTAAGTACACACTGATTCACGGAGCTCATCTCGTCTCCTAGGCTGTGAGTAATTGTTTTGCTCTTTCGAGTACACATTGATCCACAGAGCTCATCTACCCTTCTAGCGAGTGAGTAATCATTTCGTTCTTTCAAATATATACTGATACATGGAGCCCATCTGCCCTTCTAGGCTGTGAGTAATCATTTTGCTCTTTCGAGTATACGCTGATCCATGGAGTTCATTTACCCATCTAGGCCGTGAGTAATTGTTTCGCTCTTTCATGTATACACTGATCCACAGAGCTCATCTGCCCTTCTAGCGAGTGAGTAATCGTCTCACTCTTTTGAGTATACACTGACCCACGGAACTCATCTACCCTTCTAGGTTGTGAGTAATCTTTTCGCTCTTTCGAGTACGCACTGATCCATGGATCTCGTCTGCCCGTCTAGCGAGTGAGTAATCATTTCCCTCTTTTGAGTACACAACGATCCACAAAGCTCATCTGCCCTTCTAGCAAGTGTGTAATCCTTTCACTCCTTCGAGTGCACACTGATCCATGGAGCTCATATGCCCTTCTAGCGAGTGAGTAATCGTTTCGCTCTTTCGAGTGCAAACTGATCCATCTGCCCTTCTAGCTTGTGAGTAATTGTTTCGCTTTTTCAAAAGCACACTGACCCATGGAGCTCGTTTGCTCTTCTAGGAAGTGAGTAATCGCTTCACTCTTTCGAATACACACTGACTCACGGAGTTCATTTTCCCTTCTAGCAAGTGAGTAATTGTTTCGCTACTGATCCATGGAACTCATCTGCCCTTCTAGGATGTGAGTAATTGTTTCGCTCTTTTGAGTATGCGTTGATTAATGGAGCTCATCTCCTCCTCTAGCCAGTGAGTAATAGTTTCGCTCTTTCGTACACACTGATCCACGGATCTCATCTACTTTTCTAGGAAGTCAGTAATTGTTTCGCTCTTTCGGGTCTACACTGATCCACGGGGCTCATCTATCCTTCTAGCTTGTGAGTAATTGTTTTGCTCTTTTGAGTACACATTGATCCATGGAGCTCATCTCCCCTCTCAGGAAGTGAGCTATCATTTCATTCTTTCGAGTACACACTGGCCCATCAAGCTTATCTGCCCTTCTAGGGAGTGAGTTATCCTGTTGCAATTGTTTTTACTCTCTCATTGATCGTTCTTGCCTGTCATGCTAGTATGTGAGCAATTTAACATTTATTATAGTAGTCCTTAACCAGTGTACGTTGTGTGGTGTTATAGGAGGTGCGTGATATGTTTTTCAAGTTACCTTCCAATCCCGGTCTTAGCACACCAAAACTTCTCTATTCTTCAATTTCATCGTCTAGAATGTATGTCCATCTCATATTTTGTAGTGCCCGCAATTTTGCTAAGTCGTTCTGAATATAGGCTGCAATCATATTAGTCCAATCTTCCTCTATCGCCAAGTTGCTCAATCTCCGATCTGGTCTGTCGCACTATGATGAGAAATGTCTATTTGTGGCCAGAACGTTTATTTCTCTGTGATTATGTCAAGATTTTTATTCATTAATTGCTATATCTAGATTGCCTAATTATCGTGGAGCACGCCTTTTGGTTTGGAGGTGTTGGGAGTGTTGCTCTCAATCAGGCAATAACAAAATCGAAGGACCTGTATCACAAATCCAACCTTCGTGAGGAAGTGAAAGCGCAAATTAAAGACAGAAAGGGTTCCTTTGATGAAGAAGGGGCAGCACTTTTATATGACATTGTATACGCTAACTTGTTGGTAAGTTGAGCGTTCTGTTACTTGCATCCCAAGATGACATACTATATTTCTTAAAGCCAAGAGACGACATTTAAACTGCATTATACACATCTTTTGATGTGAAGGTGGATCCCAGAAGTGCATAACGTTGATAGGGTGTTTAGGTTTATGGCACAGACATGGGGGCAACTACTGGGTGTTCTAGACGGACGTCCTTTTTTAGTAACCACCAACTCAATGCATAAACTCGCTTGCTGTAGCTAGCCTAGATGGTAGTTACAACAGCCAGTAAAAGTTCGGAAACAAACAATCTGCCAAAAAGCAGTGCTACATCGACCGCCATTGGCAGTGTTGGGGTGAACAAACCCAAGTTAAGTAATATCCTCGACATGCAAGCCTCACCTTCGTGCAGTATTGCGAACGCTCTTGAAACCGTAGCATGCGAAAACGACCTCACCGACCCCATCAAACAAGATCTCATCGCAATCATTAACTTTGCAAGAAGAGAGGATGCGAAGAATAACCAGAGGGAAGGAAAGGAACCGGGAAGAAATATAAAGGTCAGTGAAATCCACGAAGCTGTTAAGGCTGACCTTCGGCAGGTATTCACCACTCTCGCCTCCCAAATCAATGCCATACACGAGGTTGTCAAGTCGCTGAAAGAGGACGCGGCCACGACCCTCAAAGAAACCAGAATGGTAAAAACGTTCACGAAAGAACTATTCGATAAGGTCAACAAAGTGATGACCTCAACGGGGCAATGTCAAGAACGCTTTTACAGTACAGAGAAATGTGAGAATTGGACGACTCGCGCACCGCCCGTGTTGACGATGGCAATTAAACTCGAGCATGGTGCCTGAAGCTCCTGCTCTTGGTCCTCCCATTGCCACTCCGGTTTCAGCGTTGGGGTTTTTTTTATTAAAAAAAACAGGTTTATTGTCCGTAGCGTTAATACC